>WOGR01005298.1:0-13928 GCA_015342045.1 Leptinotarsa lineolata | reverse complement strand
TATCAACCTGATGTTCTCTACAAACAAGTGCCCTGCACTTGTCGAACTATGTATTTGCTCAATTATGGACAAAAATTATTTTATATTTGTATTTTGTATTTGAATATTGGACAAATAAAGCAGATTATTGATTGACTGACTTGAGAATATTGTGACTCATCCTCACGTAGCTGAATATGCTATCATATGACAAAGTTGTATTTACTATGAGTGTGTTAGGAACATGAGATTTCTACAGTTTTCTATTCTCTGAAGTGCTTTTCTATGAATCATCCATTAGAAATGTAACGGAATAATCTCGAAAATGAGCCACAACACAAAACAAAGGTTCACAAAAACCTAGTTAATGTTCATACGTATTTTCCACTGTCACATGTTTTAAATGATGTATTTCGGAGTTTTTATTCAGGAAAATTTTGTTATTCTCACTTTGCCAATGGCCGTCTGCCAAACATTTTCCTAACACTTTCTAATCAAAAAACCAGCCGTGCTGTGTAATCTCATGAACTATAAAAAAAGACAAAGGATATTTTCCGACCTATTTCAATAGATACGCAAGACTTTAACCAATGAAAACTCACTTTCTAAATATTTCCATAACTGATAAAAATATCAAAAATCTTCCAGAACCGTAACTATAAGTTTTCAATGGTACACATTTTGGTCTCAAGAGACATTCAACCCCCGCTTGCCTCCAGCTTTCCCTTCAACTTTTTCTAATGGCAAATTAGCTTGTGTGATATCATTTGAAAGGTCTCATCACAGTAAAAATCAAACAGTAAGTCAACTCCCACTACTTTCATTCAGAAAGTTCTCGGTGACCTCGAAATGAAGTGCGGAGTCAATTCCGTTCCTTTATCATAAGCGTGCGCTCATATAAAAACGAAATTTAAGGATATTATAGATGATTTTGTGGTAAGATACTAATTCCGTACGACGATTTTATCGGCTTTTCAAGAGCCCAACCCATGGAACATGCAGTCCACACATGTGTTGATATCCTACCGTTTATTATAACTAATCCGATGACCGTGGTACCTTCTGACCCTTCGATACTACAGCACTGAATGCGTTGAATGAGAATCTCATCCTAAGAGAGGTTGAAGGTCCCCGGCAACTCGAACGGATCACGTGGTAAGCGAGCCTAATTGTTGTATTCTACTGTGGTCTCATGTAAAATATTATCGTGTGTTCCTATTGATTGACTGACGACACCCTTATATTAACGTACAGCCGAAGCTACTGAACCTAGAATCTTGAAATATGCAGGTAGGTTCTTTGTATAGCGTTTACAAGCATCAAGAAAGGAAATCAGAAACTTCCACCCCCCAATGGGGAAAATAGAGATTTAAAGATTATATTGAATTTAGTCAGTTTTGAAGTTGGAAACCTGAAGTTTTGGGTTGATAAAAAAATATTGTAACTGTTTAAAATGATCTGTTAAGAAACTTAATGTGACAAACCATATTCTACGCGGGCGAAGCCGCGGGCAACAACTCGTGTAAAATATTTCCAAAACTCGTAACTGACGGACTTCGGGTGCTTCTGCGGAGTGACACTTTTTATTTTCCGAACCTATATTATTTTGATTGTTTTATTTCATAAATTTGAAGTAAAACCTTTTCACGTTTCAATTTGAGTAACAAAGAATAGAGGCGCAAAATTTTCAATATATACAAGATCTGTTAAAAAAATTAGGTGAATTTTCATTTTTCTCGAAAAAAATATATTTATTCAACAATTTCTATTTTGTCCGCTTCAAAGTATCACCCCTCTGATATGCCAGCATATGTGGTTCATGACAAATAAACTTGAAATGAACAATGATAAGACCCAGCTCATCATATTTTCTAATAAAAACATTTCGAATGGATCCACTGCTGAACTTCTGGGGATAACTCTCAATGATGAATTGAAGTGGAATAGCCACACAAATCATCTTTGCAACTGTCTAGCCAACTATTTTTGCTGCGTAAACTGAAAAATATTGTGGACAAAGATGTGCTATTGACTACATACATATGGGGAAATTCTAGTCAGACATCAAGAGTATTCAAGGTGCAAAAAAGGGCATTGAGAATGATTTTTGGTTTACAGTTCATTCCGCACAATTAGAAGCAGCACAAGAATGCACCATATTAATAGTCAAATATATCTCAAAACACTTTTAAAACACACAAACTAAACCCGAGCGAGCTGTCGATTAAGAAAAAGTTGAAACTAACTGTTGGCGCTTGTGCCGCTTGTAAACATAACTCGGAGTACAATCACCGTATGCCACTGTCATCATTTCAAGTGGTTTTGAGCACTTGAATTTCATTTTTTGCACAAAATTGGGTTGCATTTTTTCGATAGCAGAAAATCGCTGAACACGAAAAACACTTAACTTTCATGATATTTTTGTTTCGTTTCGCATCTATAGGAAACCATTTCAACGATCGCACTGTATGTATCTACAATATTAATTCATTTTACTGCCAAACGTTTCTCGGATTTTCGTCAGGAATATTACACTTGAGTATTATTCTCTAGAAATATCGCATGACGTGACGTTCATAACCTGTTGATTGTTTTGTTTTGGCCAACATTTGCTTCTTTAATAAGTTAATGACCATGCCCCAAACTGGTTCAATCCCGGCAGGACCCTCTGTGTCTGGTGTTTCCTTGGTCGTAATTCAAACGTATTATCGACAACTTCGATTACATTGGCAATTGTTTAATGCGGTTTGAATCGGTAATGTAAATTATTCAAACCTTTACTTAATAAACAAGCCACTCCGTGGGGGTATAGATCGTAGACTGGATAGTAGTTCCAACTCGATTTCGTATTTTTTAACTATCAGTGGAAACCAATTATGTAAATACTATGATCGAACGTAGGCCGGATAGTAGTTTCATCTCCAATCTATAAAAATATCAATATCTACGAGGGGTAAGTAGGAAAAGCAACGGTATGCATAGACCACCCCCACTCTTCCACTGTTGTCATCATTCAGTCGAAGAATCAGAAGTTACCACGTGCGCAGAGGGAAAGGTGTGTGTAAGAGGGAGAGGACGGTTTGACGTAATTGATGCCAACAAGGATGGAATGAGTATCGGAGAGATTCAGTTGAAAGATAACAGCGTGGTTGAATTATAAGTATAGATGAAAATATTGGAAGCGTAAAAGTGTTATAATAATAATGATGAATGAAAAATTAAATTGAAGAAAAAAAACGTCGTGGCGGACATTGAGTGAAATATACAGGGTGCTCCAAAATACATCATTAAATGAAAAATTATACAGGGTGCCTCAAGATACACCGTTTTGGAAAGAAAAGAACGGTAACGAGGGCCTAACGTTTCAACATGCGATCCAACATGCCAGAAGGTCACCGAGCAGCGTCTTCGTTAACCAAGTTGGTATCATCAGGATAAGTTGACCAAGAAGAGACCAGATGTAGGTAAACATAACAGAAAAATTCTACAGGGAGTCGTTTACGATTTGTTTGTGATCAAAGACAAGTACAATATTCTTCACCTGACCGTACCAATGTATAGTAAAGCGTTTTAATTGAAATTATGTTTGACATATCATTTGTTGATCTGAACAAAACCTAATATTTTGAATGCTCTATTTATTATTTGCTCATAATGCAGATGAAAGTCCATTTTCACATCCATAATGACTACCAAATCATGCATTTTAATGGTTCTCTATTTATATTGTACACAAATTCATATTTCTCTACAGAGCCGTGAAATGTCATTAATGCATTAATATCCATGTAAATTTGACTTATTCAAAAAACACACTTCAATGTGATATTTCCACTTGGAAGTTTATAAAACCGCGGCACGTATTTTGGCGGGCGTCACAATTCATGGAGTGCCAATGAACTTTCAACTTTCAATATTTATATGGAATTACTAATTGAATACCTGTTTGAAAATCTTATATTATCCTTATGAAAGAGGAAGAATATTCATCTGTAAAGTTATTACAAAATGGAATACATACAGATTGCATAACTCATCAACTTCGAAATATTGAATTTGTTTAAATATCATTCATATAGATTGTAACCATAGTTTTTATGTATACTTTGATGACTAAACTCTAGTATATCATAATTAAATTGATCTTTATTTTTCTGACAATCATGGACTGTATTGAAGTAGTCAAAAATCATTATGACATACAGAACATACATCATTATCACAAAGACAAAGTACACATATAAAATTCGTAGATTAAGAAATTCACCAATAGAATGAAAACAATGTTTTAAAAAAATGTTCACTAGAAATGCTATGGAATTATACTTCCGGTCAGAGTTGTGGGAAAATTCAAAAGATATCGCAAATATCTCCGTGGTACAGATATGAAATTAATAGAATTTGCATCAGGTCAATCTACAGAATGTGAACAAGACATGCAATCGGATTAGCTGAAAATGCAATTCGCTCATATGGAAAAACTGATACATTAGATCATCTTATTCTAGAATGTGTTGAAAATAAAGGGCATATTGATAACCTGTACAAAGAAATGAAAAGTGAAAATATGACATACCCCAAAAAAAGGAAAAAAAAAAGTGTGTATATGTATATTCTTAGTAAACAGGAAATTACAAAAAGAAAGGAAAAGTTGAAAAAAAAATTAAGATATTAGTAAGAGAAAAAAAAAAAGAGAACAACTTATTGTATCTAAATACTAACCTTCAGAAATAAGGAAGAGTGTATTATGCATCTTGAAAATATTAAAATATTGTAGAAATTTTCCATGTTAAAATATACTGGCAAATTGGTTAAACCCAAGCCATTTGAACTCATCACATAAACTTGATTTCATATTATCTGGTAGTTTATTCAATATCATTAGTCCAACAATATCTAGCGATCTCTATATCTTGTATTTTCTTAGAATTTGAAATTTTTTTCTTTTATCACAATCATCCTTTTTAAAAAATATAGACTCAAAAATCTAAGCTTTTCAAATAATTTTCATTATTTACCTATCGTCAAAAAGGTTTCAACAGTGATTTAATGTGCAAACTCATTCTTTTCTCTAGGAGCTAGTTCAAAATCTAAAGATCTGTGTGACCTAAGGAATGCAGGATATACATTTTAATGTGGGATCCAGGCAATGGCTGATAAGTTAGCATGAGTGGTTGGCTCTACACATTAAATCAATTTCTATTGTACACACAAGGTCGATCTCTGACTCATGCAAGAAATCATACATCAAAAAATGATACCTCGTTAAAATTCTCAGCTCACAAAAGTTTCAACTTTTGAGGGATGTCATTCGTATGGGGACAATGGATGGTTAAGGCAAGAACTCATTTTGACCCTTTTTTAATCTATCCTATCCCGTTCTTCATAAAATATATTACGCTATCATCAAATATCCAATATATCATAGATGTTATTAAATTTCATCCAATTGCACATTATAGATACAAATAGTAACATTTTTTTACCCGTGAGGTGCAAATAACTTCTCGAAGATTTATATTCATCCAATTGTCGCAACTGACTAAGTGTCCATTGTAGGTTTCACCATTCTTCAGTTCAACTAGCTAGAAGAGAATATTCTTAGTACATTATTGTTAATCTGAAAAAAAATTACCATAGGATGATTTTGGGCCGTTCGCAGCAATGACAGAGGAAGCTGAAATAAAGCAGTCTCAACAAAGAATTGATCTATTACATTCAACTTACCATTTTTACAATTTGAAAATTATTACAAATACTTTGAATCGGAATAGTAACGAATAACCTAGTTTTTTTTAAAACTTTTGACATATGATAATTCTTCTTCTCTATTTCATATTATGACGTGCGATTTTTGTTGCGTAAATACTAGGTGTTTAGAAACAGTACAAGTTCTGCATGGATATATTGTCACAAATCATTAGGATTAAATATTGCGTTGAAATTATTAAACGGAAATACAAATAACCAATATATATCCATAATTTCTACAAAAATGTAAATTTATGATCAAATTCAACATCCAATTCAAGCTAATTGGGCTACAATAGATATTTGTGAAAGTGTTCCACTTTCGAAAAAACCATACACTGTCGTGAACCACACATTACAATATATTTATTGTTATAATATAAATGAAACGTCAGTCTCGCCAAAATGATATAGGTCTGGTGACAATAGGTTCTCTATAATTCAGGCAAAAATTAAGAAAAAGTTCAAAAATCCAAATTCACTCATAATATCCAATACATCTAGAAATGTTGAAAACTGCTCAATGACAAATTAGTTCGAATACCATCTGTTCTCCATAATTTTCATCAGTGAAATCAACAGAGATTGTGACAGTCCCGATCAAATCATAGAATATGCAAATGATACAAATTTTCTAAGACATAATCAATCTGAACAACTCATCGAGAAGTACAATAAAGCATATATTGAATTCAATAAGCACTGTGTTAACACTAACATTAAATGCAACAAAAACAACCAGATTTCTAACACATTATTAGGTTGTTTCAAAAGTTTTCTCCGTTTTTATGAGTCTACTTAAAACTGTAATATCTTAATGTATATTTATTCAATTTAATCGAAATAAGCGTTATTTGAATCAGTAACTTTTTGCCAATTAACATAAGTTAATCAATTACGTCAACATGAAAAGGTGTGCTCGGGATTCGATGAAGTCGACAAAGGCTGTTTTTGTCTGGTCCTGATTGGCGAAGGTTCGACTGGTGAGTTGGTTATCGAAGTTCGCAGTAACGATCCGATTCAGAAAAGGATAATTTTGGTTTTACAAAAGCAAAGAACAGACCTCGAAACGTGACAATTTCTGTCGATCGTCAAATCGTAGGGCACGAACTTTTCGACCTTTCCAATACGTTTTAAACAATCAAAAACCACATGTCAGCTGACGCCCAGTTCTTCTGTCATCCCACACACCGTTTGTGATAGGTCAGTCTCTACCAGGGTTCTCAAATCCTTGTCCCGGATTAATTACTAAATATCAAAAACTTTGGGACTCATCTTCGAGGACAACATTTTTTAAACAGCCTGCTACATCGAATAAAATATAAACAATTCTTCCAAATATGGTGAATGTTTCAACCTAAAACGTATGTTGTTTGCCGAAGTTGAAATTTTAGTATGATCGAAAATAAAACAATCCCAACCTTTTCTAAAACAATATTTAATAATCTAGAATAAACTTATCACAAATCTATAATACAAAAACTCGTGTAATATAAGGAACTAATTGAACATAAAAAAACATCAGAACCCAGCCTTTTCTAACCTATCCAATTGCTGTCCAAGTTTTTCTTCTTTCGTCTTCCTTGTCTGAGATAACGTTTTGATTTTTATAAAATCCGTTACGAATTTATCCACATCTATTTCACCACTCAGAAAAGATTCCGCCACTTTTTCACTGTCTACATCTGCTTTCTCAGCTGCTAATCTTAGTTGATCCTGAAAATAGAAGTCATAAAATACGATGTAACCAATCTGAGTACCTTTTGAAAACCTATGAATAATATTATTTCAAAAATAATTTTATTATGTCAAGCGTTATATCCCCATCAAAACATTTATTCATTTTAAAATTGGAACACATATATAGCCACTCATCTTAGAGTTTACCGACTCATATGTGAATCCTTCAAGTATATTTCATAAATCAATGTTTCTTCAAGAATTGTTATCCAAAATTGAGAAGATATGGTATTTATAAACGATTCACTAACCTTTATGTTCCTAGGTGTGTATTTATCAGATAAATTCTGATAAATAACATGAAGCCTTTCATTTTCAAATGCTAACTTTGTTACTTCTTCTATCCTAGAATCAATATCTCTTTGGAGTTCCTCCAATTTTTCTTTTTTGGATAAATTAATTTCTGAAAAATATTTCAAGCATAAGTAAACTAAAAACACCTTACTCCTTGCCTCTCATGTAGACCTACTACTTTCTAGGTACATGTGGTAGATACCCGACGGAAAACAACAACTAACCCAACTAATGCCGCGCAGAGAGCTGAAGTAAACCATCAGGCACCTATGCGACATCTTCGATTTGGAAGATTCGTCGCAAGTTATTTCCCACTATGAAAAGCAGAAATTAATTTCATTTGGTCGGTATGTACGACCAACCGATAGACCGGTTTCGGGGCACTTGCCCCATCATCAGTACTGGGCATGGTCTCTTCAGAACTGAGTGAATCGTCTGAGTATCACAAATATAATTCCAGCTAGTCATAAAACTCTTTCTGCAGTTTATTCAGTGGGATGTCCACTGCGCCACCTACAGAAAAAGCCAGAAAACAACTTCATGAACACATACTCCGGGGTGGGAATAATGATTAATATCTGCCACACGTACCTACAAAGTCGTAGGTCTACATAAGAGACAAAGGGTAAGGTGTTTTGGAATAAATATATATTGGTCTGATATTTCGACATTGTCATATCCAACAACTTACATAAAATAATTTTCCTAGAAATGTCAAATATTTTCAAAGATTTCCTCAGTAATGATTCTAAACGGGACTCAACATAATTTACATCTTCCTGCTTCACTTAGACAACCAAATATATTTCACAATCATCCGGTCACTAATTAAACAAGCAACAAGTAGAACTGTTTATTATAATTTTCCATATAAATATTTTCGAATTCATTACAACTTCAATGACAAATCCTGTCTGATGATGCACATCCTTCCTCCTTGGATTCCATGCCATAGACACGGATATTTTCTCCTTTTTAAGAATTTTTGACAAGACAATTGACAGTTGACTTGGACATGTCCTTTTCACAATGTGTATAGTTTTTTAAAAATCATTTTAAAACAATGTAATGTTATTAGAGCCATCCATCATTTTATTTACAATGCTCTCCTTTGTAATTGTAAAAAAGCTGCTTATTTCATGACTTTTTTCCATTGAAGATGTTGAAATATGGTTGAGATTGTTGGGCTACCTTCAAAATACTTATTTAAATTTAATTTTTCTTGAGACATGAACCAGTATTAAGAAAATATGACTTTCTAGTTACCAACCAGAGGGGCAGAAAATCGGTTAAGATACAAAATATTTCTGCTTATGTAGAATTACCTAATTTTGAAGTCTAAATTTGGCCGGTTCAAAATATATAACAATTCGTGTATTGAGTCTTCTATCGATCCCATTGATGATTTCTTCCTAAGGGAGCGTGTCATCGCCTCTATTTCCTCAGGCTCGTTCTTCAAGATAAGTTGAGCCCAGCAATGCATTTCAGTTCAGTCTGTGAAAAGCTTTCACCTCTTGTAAATATTTTTCTAATTCAGAGTACAATCAACGTATGCCACTATCAACATTTCAAATGTTTTTGAGCACTCAATTCTATTTTTTATACAAAATTTTTAAAAAAATTTTTATCCTTATTTTTCGAAAGCAGATAATCGCCGAACACGCAAAATATTTCTAACTTTCATGCTCCTCACCAACAAACTAAACATGCTAAACAGCTGAAACTGGGAACATATGTTCGAGACGAGTGTACTAACATAAAAAAATCGCTAATCGAATGCACGTAGACCGCAAAATATGAACACTCACCTTATTTTTTGAAAAGCCTGTACATGTTTGGCCAATAATATCTAAAACGGAATCGAAATAATCGCTAACTATTTTAAATAGCCGTGATAAATTGTTCATCATAAATTTTGAAGATTGAAGTAATATTACAGGAATTTTTGGTGAATGCCACGGACACATCTCGAATCATCAAGGGCGTTTTCTACTCTTTATAAATATTTGCTATACATCTTGTATAGGCTTGAAAATTGAAAAACATAATTCTGAAATGATTCTGAACTCTACTTTTGAATTTTTGGCAAATCATTCACTTAATGCTGAAATTGTTTGATCCGTTATCATAACCACTAATATTCACAACTGAATCGAAATCCTTCGCTTTTAATTTAAATTGAATGTGGAATACAATTTGATTACTCCACTGAATAATTTTGCAAAAAAAAACAAAAATTTTCCATTTCATTCAAAACTGTTGAAAAATTATATTGTAATATTTCATTACTCTGCTCGCATTCAATTATGTTTTTTACAAACCTTCTAAAATATGAATTCAGGTACTACTGAAGGTCAACATTACTTTTAACCAAAATGAATGAAAATTGACAAAACAGGCTGAAGTGGGACCACAACCTTCCTATATTTCCTTAGTGCCTGGAACATTTGCTGCCATATATAATTATACAGAGTAGTAATAGAAACGAGTATCAATAAATTCATTTAATTTCAGTGATAATATTGAACCACATTTTTGTGACCACATGTGACCATTCCTAATATTTAAATCAACTCATCAACTCACAATGCCTACTCTATTATTTAATAGACTGTATTACAAATATACCTACACTAAAAATGTTTTTTCGGTAATAGTGGGTTATTCGAAAATGAATATATTTTTTTTCTTACTCAAAAAATATTTCAAGAACCTCGTAATCATCATTCACGGGGTTTCACAATTATTCGAATCTACAAACATTTCGGTTATTCATATCACAATATTATGATCGATTCTTATTTATCTGAATCAATAACGTCTGCAATAAACAAAATTTCAAGATCATTTCTCTAAACATAAACAACTAAAACCATTAAAAATCCAGTATTACCATTATTTACATATAAATTCAAGTTCATGCACTAACATAGTATGCAGGGCTATGAAACCTCGATACAAAGTACTTGCGGGTCCATCTAACGATCAACTCGTGAAATTCAGTTTGCGCATGGTTGGATCCAAATCCGCTAGAGGACGCAACGTTCAGCATTCCGCAGGAATTCGAATTCTGGAGGTATTTTGTATTCGACCACGTGCTAAGTTTGTTATGGCGAGATTGTGTGTTTACAAGGTCAATTGTTGAGATTTGAATTGTTACGTGTCAACAGTTTGATATAAATGGAAATATTATATACTATTATGTTGGAAAGTAAAATTTACCTATATAATTTGAAATTGAAGTAAAATTTACCATGAACTTGAGAATTAATTTCGGGATTTTAGGAAAAGTTGTTGAACTAAGAAATAAGTAGATTACCGCTTTGAAGGTTTTTCGATTAATCTTCAGGAAATTATAGTTTTGATGTTAACTATTGAAATATCCATGATAATAAAACAATTTTTATTTTAACTTTACTAAAACTCGTTTAGCGGTACACATTAGCTTCTTCAGTTGAACTGGTGACCACGAACGATTCGACTGCAAAGTTATAAGTGTGAAAATAGTTTTATTATCATGAATTGTGTCATTAATTTTCATCAAGTAACAGGTCAGTGTATTGAAACTGTTGAATTATTCACGAGATGGAAAATGTTGAGGATACAGTGTATTACCTTTTCTATTTAATTTGACAGAATAGTGTTTTATATTGATGCATATATCGTACATTACGTTGGTGAAACTCTTGGTAGTTACCATTTTATTCACAATTAATACAACATTAAAAAGGAACGAGAGGAAAATAATAAAATATTGAACATTTCAAAAGCGAAAAGTGAATTCATTAATATTAGGAACAATTCCGTGGGTGAATTACAAAATCATTTATCTATATAAACCTTGATGATCTTGATATCATGGTCAAGGTCACCGAAAAAAAAAATCAATTTGTGTCTTTATCCTAAGTGAAAAATATGTATTAATCTAGTATTTATACGGAATACCACGATGCAATTTACTTTTCAAAACGAGTTTTCTGAATTCTTCTTCTTTTCTTAATGGAAATTAGTTTCGTAGGTCCTTTTATTGATCACTTGCAATTTTTGAGTTATTGTCTAGCAAAGTATCGTCCAAAAAAAAAGTTTGTGAAAACATAATAATCTTTTTCCAAAACGATGAATGATTTTCGAATTCAAAGGCGAACTGCTTAAACAAAAATGTTAGTCGTACCTGGTGGGAACTCCAAAATATCGAGACTTCCAGAACCCCGAGAAAACATTTTACACCGACAACCGATGAACTTCTCTAAATTGGTGACTGACGAAGAACTTTTATCCAACTGACGGTTCAAGGGTGGCAGCGTCGGGGTTGTTACCATCGAAACGTGGGCGTCGCGACGCGCGCAACCTTCATTCACCTGTAGATTCGGTTGGATAGCGGCGCTTTTCGCGGTATTATACGCACGTGGATGGACTGTATTTGGTATGTGGCACGGGGGATATATTATACGCAAAACCGGCAGATATCAAGATACCAACTGCTAGTTGAACAATGAAATTTTATTAATGGTTGTTTTATTGGGATTGATAAGAATCACATTAATGACCTGTTATCTCGAGGTTGGTGAACTGAAATGATGTCAAAATTTCGAGATAATAAATGGTAAAAATATTTGCCAATTTCGGAAAAAATTATATTTTCACACATGCTGATAATCTAACTGAAAAAATAAGCTGATACAGTTGAAAACATTGTCAAATACCCAAATGTATTGTCTTCATTGAAAACGATGAGGAGATTGCATGGCACAGGGTAAGATAATGAATGTTTCCGTATTATGATATTTGTAAAAGTTTTGATTACAATAGCAATTTTGTATTCCATTAGAAATATTAAAAACATTCAAATAATAATGTGGGTGAATTCACCAACCATGTTGGTGAATTCACAAATAATGCAAAACAATTGAAGCGCTGGAGGTTCCAGTTTTACATTACGTACTAATTAGAATATTTAATTCTGAGGCTATTATCTATTCAATTTTAAGATTCAAAACTAATTAAGTCAGTGTTATGATATTTGTCTGTCACTCATCAGTTAGTTTTGTTGTTGTGCGCTGTATTAAATTTGTTTTTTATAATAAATGGAGCTGAATCACTTTCATCAACAGTAAGTACTGATAAAAAAATATATGAAAGTAAAGTGAAGTAAAGTAAACTTTATTGAATACACAATGATTGTTGAATTACAGGAGTAGCAGGTCATATTTAGGAGATATCACAAGACGGACAGTTAATACACATTTACATTTAGAGATAAAATATACATAAATATATGTAAAAGAATGTGAAATCTTGAATGTGTAGTACACATGCAACAATTATGGGCATTACACAGTTCTATATTATTAGAAGCAATGGACTATTGCTTATGGGGTTCATATATTCTTCTATCGAATAGAAGCAATGTTCAGTCTATGTTTTTTCTTCTCAAAAAGATACCATGCTGAGCTTTGTCGGGCATTCACTAAGTTTATTGTACAATTTTAAGTTGGAATAGTTGGAGGAAGATATCTTCAGTCTGAACCTGTTTGGCCTCACCTGTCTATTATTTCGGGTGGAAGTCTGAGTTCAACTTTAGATTTTCCATATTTCTGTGCAATTCAATAGGGGTTTGATGTATATAGATGCAAGAAAGTGGCATTATTCGGTTTTTGATGAAAAGTGGCCTATTCAAGGTTGGTCGTAGCGCGTTGCCCTCTTTTACAACTTGAATACCCTTGATACCTGATTAGAATTTCCCCATAAAATGGAACCATAGCTTAGATATGAATGAAAGAGAGTGGTATGTAGTCAATAGCACATCTTTGTTCAAAATATTTTTCAGTTTATGCGGCAAAAATAGTTGGCTAGACAGTTTATTGCAAAGATCCAGTGGATCCATTCGAAATGTTTTCATTAGAGGAGAATATGATGTGCTAGGTCTTATCAATGTTCATTTTAAGTTCATTTGTCGTAAACCACAGTTCGGATATAGATGCAGTAGTCGCCATTTGTTCAACGAGTACAAATCGACTATAGTTAGGTTAGGTTAGGTCAGTAGTGAGTGGGTCTATTCGACCCTCCACCGCAACCCACAAGGGTTTATTGTGGCTCACACCTATTCAAACTCTACCAAATAAACCCAGCTTCTTGACGAAGCCGATTAGTTTGTATGGTGAGTG
>WOGR01005297.1:0-13929 GCA_015342045.1 Leptinotarsa lineolata | reverse complement strand
TAAATCTGGATATTCGGTTGGTCTCCTCTTTTCGGGTGATACTCGTTCCATCCGGAGAAAGTCGGTGAGTCGATTCGGCTATTATCATTCTCCGCAGGATTCATTATCCTCTGGAGTTCAAAATTATATAGGGTGTAGTCAATACTGCAAGCGTGTCAGATATGGTAATGTTATGTTAATAAATATAGGCTAAAATCGCATCTGCTGGAAATGGCTGAAGCTCAGGTGCCTACTGGCATCTGCTGATTGGCACCCATCACTACGTATCCTATGTTCTATATGGTGATAAGTCCACTTGATCTGAGCAAATCAAAGGTTATGTTCTTAGATAAGTCCAGGTTATGCATTTTTCATGTGTTTTTTTTTCGTGCTGAACGGTTTCAACTCAGAAACAGACATCTGATCGTTTCATTCAGTATCGACAACCAAACCAAGTTTATTGGCAGTTCCAATACTTGTTTTGAATATCTAAATTCTAATTATTCATGATCGCAGGGGAGGAAGCAGTGGAGGGGAGCCAAACACCTGTCTGCCAAAAGCATTAAGTCATGTGGACACAATATACTCAATAAAACACGGGGTCTCAGGAAAGTATAGCAAAAAAACATTCACCTATGAAAATTTAGGGCCTTCAAGTCAGGATGGTATACCCCCTTCCGAGTCAATTTCACTACTCCAAAAGAGTAGATTATTCATCTCATGGAATTGGCGTTGTTTCTCTTCGGCGTCGAGATGGTGTAGAAAGCTTCCGTCTACGAGCTAAACATTTCCTGATGGATATCCGTACTCTCAGGTTTGTCTCAGTTAAAAGTCAAAAAAATTAAATGAGTAGGTTGTCTTTTGCCACTGATCTGCAAAGATACATGTGTTCAACTGATAATCTCAATAAAACGTGATGTAGAACAGAAGGAGGCTGAGATACAGATCCCACTCATCAGTTTGAGGTCATAAAAATGGAAATAAATATGTGGTAATATGCCCATGGTCTGCCAAGATGAGTGAGTTTAATGGATGAAGGTAATGAAACATGATGCAGAACAAAATGACTCTGTTTGGACTATAACCTGGACGACTCTCACGAGTAATGCGAAGCATCTGAGTAGATGATGAGCTCGTGCAATGTATCAAATGCCTTAGGGTAACCGATCGATGCTACAGAAAAGTTATGTTGTGCTAAGTTCTACGTTATACATTTATCCATGAGCAGATTCTTCTAACACCCAGCCAACCCTTTCTTTGCCCTCTTTCATTTTTATAATCGTTAAAATACTGGTTCAACTGCGGGGATACACAAAATGCTGACAACACGAATTCGGGCAATTCCAGCTTTTGATAACAAATTATTTTTTTAATATTTCGTCTTTCCGACTTGAAATTTGATGGAAATGTCTTGATAATTTTCAGTAAAATGGATCCATATATCCGTTCTCAAATGAAGGTTGACATGCTCTAAAATACTCATTGAAAAGCTGTAATTTTTCCTAGGATTTTTATCGTGTAATACATTTTTTCATGGAGAGACAGTCAATTGAAGAAACATTCAGACTTTTTTCTTGAATGATTTGTTCTGTGACTGCGAATCCAGAGATTTGATGAATTCTTATCATAAAATTAAATCGAATCGGTATTTAGAATGCTGTCATCTACCAGAGAACCGCAATTAATATTCCCGCGGAATAGCAGATGGCTTTGGTGTGTTTACTCAGTTCTTGGCCCGACTACAACTCATTAAAAACGAAAGGGGAATTATGAGATGGCGCGAACAAAAATAGACTAAAAGATCAGATATTGTTGTCCTAGAGAATAACGACTCCTAACATAAAATAATGATGAAAACGTCGCGTCGGGGTGAAAATTAAACACGGATATTTTTGTATGCGGCAGTAGATCGTTTGTCAAGTCGAACAAAATAGGTTGCTTACTGGACCAGATGGGTTACGCTATCATAATAATACTTTCTTTGAAAACAATTGAAAGAGGAATGCAAATCACGACAATAACAAGATAAATATTCCATGTTGATTACCACGATATTTGTTGTTCAAAATTTGTTTAAAATTGTTCATTCCGGTAACCAGCTGAAGAACGTCAACCATCAGAAGTCGAAACTTGTGCGAGTAATGGATTAACGAGGCCTTACCTTTTAACGTGCGATTACTCAGCACGGTGGCCCGGCGGGGTAATCGCAAAGTAATATACGTGAATTGAAAATAAAATTGATCATTCAATATTTTATTAGTGCAGTATTCAAAAGATAAGTTTTTTAACTTAATTGAAACGAACTTTCAGAGAAACTCACAGCATCTGTCTCAAAACAAGCCTGGGACGCCAAATCTCCTGTAATGGAAAGTTATTGCTGTCAAAAAAGGCAACTGCAACATTAACATATTACTAAATTGAACGGAATATATTTTTAGTAGTGATTACTTCTCCATCTTTATGGCTGAGAAGTGAAATACCTTGGTACTACCCTCGACAGGAAGCTAATATGGAACTCGCACCTACAGTGTAGAGCAAATAATAAGACCTATGTTAACATACGGAGCCATCGCAGGGGGACCAAAGGTTCTATAACCAACGGTCATCCAAAAATGATATCAAATACAGCGATTGGCTTGTTTGAACATCACAGGAGCCATGAGAACAACACTAACTGCAGCAATGGAATTAATTACTGGTCTGACCCCTCTGGAGGTTGCGTTAATGGCCATGGTAAACCTTGAAGTAGGAATGGATCAATTGAGGCTAAGCCTATGGCGAGAAGCGCTTTCTGCGCTATCTCTGCTGCAGGCAACCAGTGATGCAATTGAACCCAGGTTTCTGTTTGATAAACCCTACAAAGTACAAATGAAACAGAGCATAGAGCCAGATGCTCTAAATGCAATATGTATAATATATACAGATGGCTCAAAAACCAAAGAATGGATGTGGAGTGTACTCCAGATCACTAAGCCTAAAGATTAAGTGGAGAATGGGAAAAAATACCAGAGTGGTTCACAGAACTGGCTGGTAACTCAATCGCCACAAAAGAGATAACCAGGAAAGGCATTTCTGGTAAAAACATAATAATCTGCACTGATAGTAGACAACCCCTATTAGCCTTCAACAGACGTGTTACCTCAGGGCTAGTATTAGAATGCCACACAAAACTTAGACAATGCCTCGGTAGATATTGATATTATCCTGAGGTGGGTTCAGGGGCACGATAGGAATAAAGGTATTTAATCGCATTGCATTCAAAATGATAATGGTTGATCGTTCTAAATTCCAAAGAATCTTATGGTGTTTCCGCCAGATTCACTAATTCAGGACTACTAGCTCAATCGTTTTGTATTGGCAGTGGTAACTTGTCCTCACTTTGCTACCAGGAATCCTAAAACTTACAGCTGATCATATTGGTTTACCTATAGCTTTACGCATTTTAAATTTCTATACATACAGTGTGTGAAAGCCAAATGGAATAAATTTATTATTTTGGTTATTGTACATATTTTTTGAAAATCCCGAAACACGTCAAATTTTAATTTTAATTTGACATTCTTCAACGTAAAAATGTCACCCCTACCTTCAACCCCCTTCGAATGACAGGTGCAAACCCCAATTTTTCAAATGGGAAATGTAGGCCTCTGATATGTCGTTTGAAAGGTCCGTTCATTCTCTGTTCAAAAATGTTATTGCTTTCAAGTTTATTGCAACAATTAAGATAAAATAAATTTAAATCATGTAGTTAACGAAATTCGATAAAATACACTCAAAAACTAAAATGTAATGTAAAACGTCATGAAATGTAGAATACAAAAAGGAACTATGGACGTTAACGAAGTACTTAGATGTTTAAAATGTTCACCGCGAACGTCTTGGCGACATCCTAATCTCAAATAAAACTGTCTTCGAATCGCAAGCGTTATTCGTTCTTTAAAGTCATTCAAATCGGAAGGTTTAATTTTGTACACATTGCTCTTTACATATCCCCATAAAAAATCTAATGATGAAATATCAGGTGATAGCGCTGGTCATTCAATCGATCCTCGCCTCCTTTTCCACAGATTTGGAAATGTTGTATCGAGGTATTGCCGGACATCAACTTGGTAATGTGGTGCTGCTCCGTCCTGCTGAAACCATATCTTATTCACTGGAACTTGAGGGTTTCCTGGATCAGGATATAAATTTGCTAAACTTGGAACGGCATCATTTTGAAGAAGTGCCAAATAATTATCGCCATTCTAGTTGCCCTCAATGAAAAAGGGACCAATGATATGGTTTCCTACAATCCTTGTCCAAACTTTAACCTTTTGAGGGTATTGCGTGTGTTTTTCTCTCATCCAGTGATGATTTTCCGTTAACCAGTAGCGGCAATTTTGCCGATTAGCATGACCGTTAAGAGAAAAAGTACACTCATTAGAAAATATAACGTCTTCTAATTGGATGATATTGTTTTCCAATATGTCCATCATTTGCTCACAAAAATAAGTTCTTTTATCAAAATCGTATTCCATGAGCTCCTGAGTAGGTATCATTTTATAGGGATGCATTTTATTTTCTTTCAATATGTTTACTATCGATGTATGTAGATTTTCCTCAAACTCAAGCATCACATCTAATTTGAGTTCTTTACTCATTGCATTGGCAGCTGCTTTTTTGATCCACCTCACATGACCAAACTCGCGAAACTGCTTCTCTATTTTCCTTAATTTCCCTTGTGATATGGGTGGTAAATTAGGAAATATTTCATGAAATAGGCGTGCTACTTTCTGTTGTTTTCGGGTTTTATCTCCGTAACCAATCATTTGTAAAACTGTTATTTTATGCATTTCCATTAATAATTATTTGTCAGCTTTGGAGTTAACTTAAATCAAAATACTGACAACTAATGTTGTAACGTACAGAACAATTTGACAAGGCATTTTAAAGTAACGTTACCACGGAAATTATTTACAATTTTCCAAAGGATAACATCTAGAAAGAACATTGTTATGGTTTTTGCTCACTTTCTTATTATCATTACCTCAACATGAAATAAGTTTTGAGCATATTGCAATAAGTTTCGAGTGTATTTTATCGAATGTCAGTAACCACATGATTTTAATTTATTTTATCCATACTGTTGCAGTAAACTCAAAAGCGATAACATTTTTGAATAGAGAATGAAGAGACCTTTCAAACGATATATGACAAACTCATACTTACCATTCAAATTGGGGGTTGTACCTGTCATTCGAAAGGGGTTAAAGGTAGGGGTAGCATTTTTTCGTTGAAGTATGTCAAATTATAATTTGAATTTGGAGTATTTCGAGATTTTTTAAAAATATGTACAGTAACCAAAATGATGAATTTACTCCATTTGGCTTTTACACACTGTATGTGTGGTTATGAGTCGGAGCGTTTCATTTCATGCAAAATACATAGCAATTGGCGACGAGGATATAAGAAATCCCACGTAAATTATTTTGATTCTGAAGTGTGGCGAAGTGAGAATAAAAACATCGAACAGAAAAAACAATGGCAACAGGACTTTTAGATTCTCTCTCTGTATTTGAACCAAAAATCTCTGACTTTTCTGTGTTTGACGAACGATTGAAATAATTTTCATTGCAAATGAAATCAAAGACGAAACACGGAAAAAGACAATCTCAATGAATACTTTAAACGAAGAATGCTATGTTTTGCTACGTAATTTATGCATACCGGACTTAGCTGAAGCAAAAACTTACAGTGAAATCATCGACATTCTAACTGTGTACTTTTCTCCCGTAAAATCGTTCTTTTCGGACTGTTTGAAATTTTAGAATGCTCGAAAAAGTATGAGTGAAAGTGTTTCCGAATGAGAAGCGAAGTTGAAAAGTCTCGCTACAAGTTGCAAGTTCAGTGAGGAGCAATTAAAAATGGTATTGCGGGACATATTTGTAATTGGGAAGGAAAACAAAAAAGTTATGTCCCGTTTATTTGAGGAAGATACATCAATTGAAGCAGTAACATCAGCTTCTGTGGTTAAGATGCTTTAGCGAAGGAATCCAGTATTGAAAAACGGAAAGAAGTGCAGTTTGTAGCAGTGGAAGCCACAAGAACGAATATTAAAGTTGAAGATGTCCATTTCAGGCGTTTCCCGGAAAGCAGTAGGGTTCACAAAGAAAAAGCAGCAGGTAGAACAGGGTGTGCAAAGCGAAAAGCGCTTTCCTCTGGATGCGCTTCACGAGATCCAAGTAAGTACTAAGTATGTGGTCGACTAAACCATAAAAGTTTCGACTGTAGGTTCCGGAATAACAGCTGTTATGAATTCAACCGTTTTAATGTTAACCAAAATTTCGTAAAAGACAGAAACTACCGAGTTTATGTTTCATTCAGAAAATATCGAAACTGATATTGAAGGAAATCTAAAACCCATCTATGTTGAATCGATAATTTATAATAAACCATTCAATTTTGAAGCCAACCCCGACTTTGCGTATCACGAAATTTCTGAAGGTTTATTCCAAAAAAATTTTAGAAAAAATGGAATACTACATAGAAGGTCTGATCTGAGCTCTATAAAGCATGAAAAGTTGTTGAGGTGAGTACAGTGTCCCAAGCTTTTGCCAAGCAGCCTCCATCGACATGATTATGACAAGACAAATTGGTGTCCATTTTAACCCCTACCAAACTCATCGGAACAGAAAGCGGATTTGTCTGTCCTGACATCATTATATCCGGTTTGGAGACATTCATCATTTTGGAGAAAACCGATACCTGGGTTTTCGTGGCATTGAATTGAACCTGGTTACTTTCACCCCAATTCGATATCCCCCCTAGAGCATTAAGATATGCAACCTCCTGCTGCCGGTGAAGATGTCCATCCGCAGTCGATGTCCTAGAATCCAAATGGAATGAAAAGTGTGCTGTCGTCTTGTTTTTTCCATTAAGTCGTTGATATACAATAAAAAGAGGGTTGCATACAATATGGATCCCTGGGGGAACATCAGCCTTGATGTTAACAGTATCCATTCATGGCCACTTGCAGGAAACGTTCTTTCAGGAAGCTGGAGAGCCATGCACAAAAATGATCCGACAAGTCATAGCATCGAAGCTTGGCCAGCAAACTCTCATACCACACACGGTCAAAGGCCTTAAAGATATCAAGCCCAACAGCTCTTGACTCTCTATGTTTTTCGATTGCGTTATTCCAAATATAGCTGATATACGATAGAAGGTCGCCTTTTGATCTTTGTTTCCGAAAGCCATATTGATGATCGCTCAAGATGTTATAGCCTTCCAAATATTCAAGATATGTTTTACGGCTTTCTCTATGATTTTTGATATCACTGATAGCAAAGCGACTGGTGTATAGTTATCTGGAAGATTCTTCTTGCCCTTTTTGGGAATAAGCTGAAAGCGAGTAATCTTCCAAAGAAAACGAAAAACTTCTTCTTTGTAAGACAGGTTGAAAAGTCTGCCTAATACTGGTGCGAGGTCATTGGTGCACTTTTTGAGTATGGTAACGAGCACTTCATCAGGAGCAGGCGCCTTGTGTATATTAAGCTGTTTCAAAATTCGTCTGACTAGACATTGTCGAAAAGTAATTTCCGGCATTGAGGATTCCAGTGTGGAAATAGTGGGTGTTGCCTTTTCCAGAAAATCTACTGTGGAGTGGAAAGCAAATTGTTCAGCTAGTATATTTGTTTCTTCTAAGGCTGTTGTTGCATCGCTTGTCTTAGTGGTGTAATTGTGGATTTTGTAAGCAGCTTGAGCTACCGACTAGAAGGAACTAGACCCGTTGGGATTGGCAAGCAGTTCATTCCTAATTATCTAATTGTGGAGTACTTTGCAGCTGTTGCGAGCATCAACAAACCTAGTTAAGTTTTCGGTACTGAGATTTTTGCGCCATTGCCAGTAGGCGAGATTTTTAGAGGCGACAGCTTGCTCGCAATCTTTGTTGAATCAAGGTTTGCCGTTAGAACCATGAAATAGGAATTCATGCATCCATGGATGATAGAATAACTTCCGTAACTTTGAAAGCTGAAGTTAATGGGTCATTTGAGCTGAAACAAACATCTAGACACGGGAAATTTTGGAAATGGTCTTGAAGATCCTCCCACTCAGCCGATCTGTAATGCCAAACTTTGCACGGCTTATATTGTTTCCCAACATTCATCGGTTATTCACTCGACACTGAAATGAGTTTGTGGTCAGAAGATTCCAACGGAGACCTTACGGTGAATGTGTAAATTTCTGGATTGGTTGTTAGGTATGAATCCAGAAGACCACCATATTCTCCATCATGGTCAGAAATCCTGATTGGCTCATTTATAATCTGAGTAAGTCCGCTGCTTATTCAAATATCAACGCGACCTTGTTCGTCGTTGATATTTGAAAATTTGAGCCTTCGATATTGAAGTCACCGAATATGGAAATGTCGGCACTGGGATGATTGATTTGCAGGAAGTCAATAGTGTTTGCAATGCTAGTATTCTGTTTTGTTGAGTCTTTTTGTTTCATCCGATCATTTTCCTGTATATGTAAGTGTTTTATAGGTGTTAGTTTAATTTTTAATGTGAGTTTGTACTTCTTTATTGAAATTATCTGTGAACATACTGATGAGTGTGTGGATCATGCTATCGTATGCTGTTAATTTATGTGCATGAGGGTAATTAGATTGGTTATTGATAGTTGTCATTGTAATTGTTTTTTTTATATTTCTTTCCAAAACTCCTTTGCCCCTGGAAAGTCTTGCAATTACTATAGTCGTTTCGACTACTGTTAAAAATTATTTTTCCAAAATATCGAAAATCTGGTGATTCGTTTCATCAGCATAAGGAGCAAGCAATTTACTCTTATCGATTGTACAATAAAAAGTCAAATTTCCCTAGTGTTGAGAGTTTTCAAAACTGATAATGTTTGGTACGAATTTTCTGATTTCTTAACTATCATAATTTCAACCTATTAGTTTATAAAACATTCACGAATAATTACATTTTTCAATGAATCGCCAGAAACTACTCGATAAATTCATTCGAGCAACTGGAATGTCTATTTTTTTCAACGATCTAACAAAATTCAGTGTAGTTCAAGATGTCCTAAATTTTTTTACCAACGCACATAGCAACTTTAGTTCAATCAGGAATGAGAAAAACAACTTCGTTAAGAAAATAAGAAAAGTATCACTTGAAAGTTATTTTATGTAAGACTCCTTGGTTTTCTCGTTGATTTTTTATATAACATGATTTTTCTTAACTTTGATGGTATCTGATAGCTAAAAAACTCAACAAAAATCTTTGATGTAATTTTAGTTTTGATGAAATTGAGTACCTTGAAGAAATTTTAATTATAATAGAGAACCTTTCAAGAGATCCCAGTTTAATAAATTGAAACTAGACATATTAGACAAATCATGATGTTGATGAAACAAAAAATATAGATTTTGCTCATTCAAAGGAAATGTTGTACAGGAAACCTAGACAATTAAACAGCCATTATTCACAGTTGGATTGCTCTTGAACTTGAATGAAGCCTTTCTCCACTACAGTTGCATGACATTCACTTTGATTAGTCCGGTGATAATGGTTTTGTATACCGTCCATACTAGATGGTCTAACAAAAGTTATAAGGGTGTCTGCAAGAAATATACGTTGCCTAACATTCAAAAAAACACTCAGTGCACTTGATACTGTTTTGATTGCTGCTTTTATTATGCAACTTAATACCTTCAGATCGCAGTATTTGCCACAAATAATAAAGAACTTTGCTAGTTATAGAAGTTTACGTACCACGATGAATATCTACTGTCTATTCAAAAAATAAGATGAACTTTCTTCAATAATAGAAGTAATACAAATTATGAAATTATGAAACAACAAATTTGGTGCATACTTGGCAATCTACAACTGATCATCACCCGTTAATAGCTCTATTTTTAGATCATTCAACAACAAGCTTTGCACGGACTGGTTATCAGTCGTATTAGGATACGCTAGTTGAAGTTACAGAAAATCACATACGTTTTTGCTAAATCTCAAACATGTACTGCAAAGTAAACTAGTAAAGATTTTTTCAGCAAAAGATCTAGCTATAATAGAAGAACTTTTCCACACCTGGCTGAAATGGTTGAACCAATTGAAACATTTTACTCCTGTCACTATCAATAGATACTACTTTCCTAATTCTTCGTTAATCAACAAAATTGATTTGCATTAATTTTCTGATACACGTGATAAGGCATAGGCAGCAGTCGCCTTTTTGAGGATGGTTAAAAATGACGAAGTCCACATTTCATGTCTAGCAGCCAAAATTCAAAGTTGCTCCAATGAATCAACAAACCATCCCAAAATTGGAGTCACAAGGAGCAGTGCTTGCATGTAGAATGGCAAAATCCACACGGAAGGAACTGGAATATGAAATTGAGAAAGTATACTTCTGGACTGACTCGATGGTTGTTATTCAACAAATCAGGTCTGAATCAAGAAGATACTCGCTTTTTGTAGCTTGTCGACTTGGAGAAATTAGCAAAGACTCTGATTTGTCCCAATGGCATTGGTTACCATCTGAATTAAATGTTGCAGACCGGGCGATGGAAGGAAGGAAAGATATAGATTTGTTGCCAGAAAGTGGGTGGTTTTCTGGCCCACATTTTCTCAAATTGCCTGAAACTGATTGGCCGGAAGAACCACGTTGCTCCAATGAATACAATCTGATATTACTTTTAGATAGTTGTTCCGATGGACTCACCCAATATATCCAGATTCTCGAAATTCAATCGACTTATTCGATCTACTGCTTGGATTCTACATTTCAAACAAGTTGTCAAGAAGTTGTAGGAGAAATTTCCATTTTGAAAAGAAAGCTATTTCTACCAAAGTCAAGTCGCTTATATAGATTATCTGCCTTCTTGGACGAATATTTTATATTACGCCTGGGCGGTAGGATTCCAGATACCAAAGAATTGGATATATCATTTGAATCGAGAAACCCTATTCTGTTAGATCCAAATCACAAATTCACAGAGCTCCTCATAGATAAGTATCATCAAGAATTTAAACACATAGGTTTGGAGACAGTGGTCAACAATATTCGTTCCAAATATTGGATTATAAACATACGAGTATCTGTAAAGAAGAGTTTTCGAAATTGCCAAGAATGTAAAAATCGGAATTGCAAACCTCTTTTTCCAGAAATGGGTTTGTTGCTTCCCGAACGGTTAGGAGCATTTTCGTTTCCGTTTTCATACGTTGGAATTGACTTTTTTGGTCCCATGACTGTTGCAATAGGAAGAAGAGAAGAAAAACGATACGGCGTTCTCTTTACTTGTCTCACCCTCCGTGCAATCCATATTGAACTTGCTTCATCTTTGGACACAAGTTCTGCTATACTCGCAATCCGACGTTTTATGTGTAGAAGAGGTCAGCTAAAGGAGATAATAACAGATAACGGGACTAATTTTGTCGGAGCACAACGTGAACTCAAGGAATTGTTTCAAAGCTTACATCAGAAGATATCAGATGAAGTCGCATCTGAAAATGTAATTTGGAAATTCAACCCTCCAGGAGCTGCACACATGGGTGGAATCTGGGAAAGGATGATAAGATCTATTAAAACAGATCTGAAGATTAGTTTGAAGTCCATTAATCCAAAAGAAGAGGTTTTGGTAACCTTGATGAGTGAAATTGAATATATAATTCAAGGCCCTTGACACACATATCGGTCGATCCCAATGAGCCAGAAGCTATCACTCCGAATCATTTTCCGCTACTGCGACCAGGTGAAGTTAGATCATTCGGCAATGTGGAGTTTTCTAGCAGAAAGCAATGGAGAATTGCACAAGCATTAGCAGATACGTACTGGAAACGATGGGTAATTGAATATAGACCAACACTTCTTCAGAGACAAAAATGGCATGGCGAAACTAATCCTATTCGAATTGGCGATATAGTTTTAATTGTGGACGAGAAGGCACCTAGGAATCAGTGGATCATAGGAAAATAGAAGAAACGTTTCCCGGTAAAGACGGAGTCCTCAGAGTTGTTCGAATTAGGAATAAACATGGAACATATATGAGACCTGTCACCAAACTGTGTATTCTTCCAATCAGGAGCTGATATACTCACTTTGCAAAGTCTGCTTGCTTGTGGGTGGAGAATGTTACTTATTCTATTCGTATTTGTTAATATTAGTTAATTGTTTATCACTATGTATAAGTTCTTTGAAAAATATCATAGGTTGTGACAATTAGACAGATAGAAAAATAAATGTCAGTCAAGATTGAATTCGAAATTGTTTGAATTCGTCTTTAATTTGCTCAAGTATTTTACACCGTCCTTTCATGAGTCTTCTCAATCTTGGGAACAGGAAAAAGAAGCCAAATCTGCAAATTCTTCTTTAATAGCAGAAAATCGCCAAACATGCAAAATACTTCTAACTCTCACCAACAAACTAAACATGCTAAACAACTGAAACTGTGACCATATGTTCGAGACGAGTGTACCAACATAAAAAATTAAAAAATCGCGAATCGAATGTACGGTGCCTGCGAAAATTGAACATTCACCTCAGTTTTTGAACAGACCTTGTGTATGTCTTTTCATTTTGAAAACCTAACTTTGATATGAAATGTTTCTACTCGATGAGTACCCTGCATATTGGAGAATATTTCAAAGACGCTCAATGCATTGATTTCTGAAACTTCTATATAAAATATTTTATAACTCCACTTCATCTCAAACTCCTAATGGAAGCTCGCTGTAACACACTGTATAGGTCCCAACTTTTTTTACAATCAATATTTCAACTCACCAATAATTTCTTCAAGTATTCTGTCAAAAATGGGATCTTTCTCAGTTTCTTTTACAACAGTTTGTACTGTCTTATCTAATTCAGCAGAATTTTTAAACTGTTTTTCAGCAACCTTGTTGATGGTTTGTGCAATTTTCTCATGAAATTCCTTGTTTTCTAGCAACGTTTGAGCTAGAATCTAAAAATCAAATAATAAATATGCAAATTTTATACTTTTCACAAATGATCTGCCTTGAATTTGTAATATGAAACACTTCAAGTAAAATCATCTATTTGCCATACTTTGATTTGTGTAGAGCTAGCATTAAGAAGGTGGAAAATCAGACTGTTAACAGTTGAGCAACAACCGTCACAACTATTATTTTGATGGAATCACTAATAAAAACATAAAAAAAATCACCTCTGAAACATCTTCCTTTTCCATAAGAGGTGAGCAGTTAGTAGTGCCCATTTTAGCATATTTTGACTGTGACTGTCGTCTAGAACTCTTGTTAGCATATGATTCTTTACTCTCATATTCAATATTTCCTGGTAAAGTATGAGCAGGTGTTGCTTCCACATCACTAATGTGTTCTAAGTAAGATGGGCTAGTTTCATCCAAAGTAGAATCTGAAGGTGACCTGAAATGGAACATGTCAAACATTTGTGATAAACTAGTAAAATGTAAAAAAGGTACCTAGGACAAGGTGTAGAAGTTCTGCTTAGCTGAACTTTATTGAACAAATATAACAGTTGTTGTACCAAAGATGTTCTCGAGTGACCTTCATTATAATAATCTGTAGATTCCAATCTGCCCTGAACTGAAAAAATGACAGTTACTTGTAAAATCATACAAATATTTTCATGTCCTAGTTACCAATTTGAGATATCTCGAAATACTCTGAAAGAATTTCTTCAAGCGTCAAACCAACAAATCGTGTAGGTATATATTTGTTGCTTCTATTTGAACTGTGTTCTCCTAAAGGTACAGAGGTTTTCAGGAATTCTTCATATGCCTTTCTACAGTGTTCTCGCTTCAAATAACCTACGAATATTTGAAAGCTAATAATAACATAGAAAGTTTTACTCACTACAGCTATACAGGGCTTTTCATGATGAGCGTTAATTAGCCGTTTCTGGCAAACTATTCAACGGATCAACCTGAAAATTCCACAGTATACATAAGTCAATATG
>WOGR01005296.1:0-13929 GCA_015342045.1 Leptinotarsa lineolata | reverse complement strand
AACTATATAGCCAATTTTTTACTTGTTTCTTTAACATAACGTAGTTTTGACTAGTTTTAATGGTTTCAGGCAGTAAATCCAAAGTTTTTGGACCCAGATAGCTGCAGTGCCTCTGTCTCACGGTTTTGGTACATTTCGGCACCACAACACTAGGTTTTTTTCTCCTAGTATTGTATGGGTGACCTGAGCGTGTTATTTTAATTTCATTTTCGTATATTTTCTGCAACATTTTTTGGCAATAAAGTTTTCTAACATCGAAAATGTCACTTTCTTTCTATAAATTATCGCTTGGATACATCGTACTTTGCCCAAGATGATTTCAGGAATTTTTCTTTGTACAATGTTAAGGCAAATTAAGTGCGTGTTATTTACTCCTCTTCATCCTATTATGCCGTATGAGGGATGGAACTGAACTAAACTATAATATACAGTTGTCAAGTGGGTGATATCAAGGTACTTTTTCAAGAGTTTGAATCTTGATATGAATCTTCGAAGTGTATTTGTGAGATACAATATATGTAAATCCCATTTCAAATGTCGGTCAACTTTCATACCAAGGTATTTAATGAAGCTGGCTTCTGGAATTGATATATTCTGGTTTATATTCAATGGCCCCATATTCGGCAATTTGTTGGTATAGTAGGTGAAGGGTAAGTATTTGGTCTTTTCCGCATTTGAAGTTGGTTTTTTATATTGAAACCATTTATCAATATTGTTGAAGTATATTTCCGCCTATGCTTTCAGTTATCCCCATGTATCGTCTTTATAAAATACTGCTGTGTAATCTGCAAAGTAGGTTTTTTATATTGAAACCATTTATCAATATTGTTGAAATATTTTTTCGCCTATGCTTTCAGTTGTCGCCATGTATCGTCATTATAAAATATTGCTGTATCATCTGCAAAGCTTAGAATAGTTCCTTCAGAGGTCATTTTCAATAGGCTGTCTATATAGATGGTAAACAGAAGAGGATCCAAGACCGTTCCTTGGGGAATCCCGCAGGTGATTGTCCTTGGAGCACTTACTGCATCACCAATATCGACTACTTGTTTTCGGTTTGAGAGATACGATTTCAATAGATCATGTGACTTACCCCACATGCCAATTTTTTTCAGTTTCTCAAGAAGCCTTGTGTGACAAACAGTATCAAAGAAAGGTCAATAAAAATGCAACGTGACGGTTTGGAAATGTTGAGTGATTTGTAGATATGAGTAGTCAGTTCCAATATTGCATCTTCTGTAGATCTTCCTTCTCTGAATCCTTACTGTTGTTGGGACAGGATATTATGTTTTTTCATGAAGTGTGTAATTCTTTCTTTTATTATTTCTTTAAAAAACGTTTGCTATGTATGATATCAGAGAAATAGGTCTATAATTTGGAATTCGTTGTTTATTGCCACTCTTGAAAAGCGGTTTGATAACACCCGTTTTCAAAATGTTTG
This sequence comes from Leptinotarsa lineolata, assembly GCA_015342045.1. Classification (NCBI taxonomy): domain Eukaryota; kingdom Metazoa; phylum Arthropoda; class Insecta; order Coleoptera; family Chrysomelidae; genus Leptinotarsa; species Leptinotarsa lineolata. The sequence goes on along the minus strand of WOGR01005296.1, from coordinate 12,488 downwards.
GAAAGAGTCCGTTTTCGAAGCAACTAATAATTATGTGGGTGAGAGGAATTTTTATAAAGTCCGCTATATGCTTCAACATTTCTGCAGTAAAACTGTCGTGTCCAGGACTTATTGTTTTTGTTTTATTTGTAAAAGTTCCTCAGTGTCTGTGGGATATAAGAACATATTTTTATTTAATTCAACTGTTTCATCTTTAATAGAACCGGGTTTTGCGATTTTGTCAGCAAGTTTTTGCCCTATTCCACTGTAATGTTTGTTGAATTCATCAGAAATGATTCATTAGCAATGAATGCTAATAATCAAAAGAGGTTTCAATTTTTTCAAAAAAATTCTGAGTGAGAACATTGATCATTTTCAATCATTTCAACAATTCACTATCTATCTTGGAATGTCAACTATTCTGATATTTTCTCTTGGAACTTTTCAAATGTATTCATCTTTTATTGCCTTACACATATTCAACTAATTAATATACACTACAGTGTATAAGATATCATGAATGAGTTGTCCACTATTGATCCTTTCATGAGTTTCTCTTACAATCAAACGTTCGAATTCTCCAAATTCAGGAGCTTTCCTCTTCCTCACTCTATTTTCAGCCACTTCCATTCGCACTAATTACCGATTCGAAGGTTGTGATTCAGTCTTATCAAGTTTAAAATTTCAATATTTTTCTGAGAAGTATACAATCGAGAATTAATTGGAGTCATTTCTTAATTTCTCGTTCTGTAATCTTCCCATCCTTATCTATCAAAGAGGCTTAGACGAGGCGATTCGAATCCAGCCTTTTTTAACACTTGTACGCCATTTCGACGTCTATAATTAAAAGGCAGAAAATTAATTTAATTTCGTAATTGAATTTTTAGCAGCATAATTTTTAGATTCGCTTTTCAAGAGATCGGGATTTTAATAAACCATTTGTATAATTGGGTCTTCGTGAATAATTGAGAATAATCGAGAGAGCCGCTAGTATAGGCTCAGGGAAAGACGTCTATACTCTTTTGTCAGTGTTTTTGATTTATTTTCAAAAAAAAATAATTGAATTAGCAAAATTGAGATATAGTAGGTACTTTTATAGATCTTTAATAGAAGTGATTTTTCAGTTAGACTTTTTTTTAAAAAATGCAGTCAGAAAGATAAATAAAAACTGTTTTTTTATTCCAAAGCAGATTTTCTATCATTGATTGTCTCTGGTAAGAAATATCAAGACTCCTTTTGGTATTTCATTGATTTAGATAAATCATGTAATTTTTCCTAAAGTTGTGTAAGCATATTTGACTGTTCCCAAATGAATTCTTGGAACGTAGTTCACTAATTATTCATATAGAAATAATTGAATTGATTCAATTTCATGAACATCATCTGTTTTTTCATTATGAAGCTGTCAGTTTGTCCCAAACTTATTCAAAGAAAAATCTATTCCTTCATATTTTCATATATTTGTATTGACACTGATACAGCTGATAAATTTCAAATAGACATAATTCTTGAAATAATTGTGATTTATAATTGATAATTGAAGAAGTGAATACTAGCAATGACTGGTCTGAAATATAAAAAAAAGTTTCATTAAAGGTTATATTGAAGAAGGAATGCTTTCTGAAAGCCTTCATTTCAGATCGCAAAAAAGCAATTGTACAAACTGAGTGATCAACACCACTAATCTAGTGTCAAATATCTACCACGATAAGTATAATAAAATATAGAAAAGCATATTTCGGTTATATAAATATAATTACCAAAATAAAAGGGGTATCCTTCAATCAGTGTCCTCCTATTAAATACACAGCTTTTTTTGTATAATTCAATGTTCATATGGAAGTAGTTGTTTTGAAAGTAGTTTTTGTTTCGTGTAATTCAAATTTTATACGAAAGTAGTTGTTTTAAGGTGGCTTTTTTCAGTGTGTATCTGAAAGTAACTTCTATGCATGATCTACATATTTTTGTGAAGAGTTTGTTTTGAAATTGATTGCTTTCTTTCTTCCTTTGGAAATTTTCCACTTTTTTTTGTAAAAATATGGAGAAGTAGAAAGCCAAAAGTTTTTTTCACGAAAATTCATCTCTCAAAAGAATATACCCCTTTTCATTTGAATAGTTTCTTCATTTTCATAATATAAAAAATGCTGCAATATTTAAAATAAAGTATCTCAGCATCAATATTTTTCCAAGGAACGTAACTGTCTATGTATTATATTGTTCACTGAAAAATAATTCAACGTTTACAACGTTTGTCATGAATTACCCAAAATGAAATAACTATCGAGAAAGGATTCAGCGAACATAATTTCAATTCGAACTTCGAAATCACCTTCGTAACATGTAGCGATATAACAAAAATTGTGGGTCAAGTTCACTGACACCAACCCATAGTTTGTGCTCACTTTCTTGATTGGAGTTATATTTCATTATAGCGATTGAAATTTGGGTCATTTTGCATTTGCAAACCACATTTCAAAGTTTAAAATTTCTAAAATGTCAAAAACTGATACGCGAAAGAATCTGCTAATCTGTGCCTCCACACTCCACCTGAAAAAATTTCCTATACCTAGCCGCATATTATTTAAAAAAATAAATGAAATTTGGATCGTTCCTTAGTGAGACTCTGTACAAGCGGACTTGTCTGGGATATCACATGCACTATGCATGATGTTTTGTAGCAATCCATTGCTTGGTTGGACAGAGAGTGAAAAATATAACAAAACGAATCGATGCTATTTAGCAGATTTCTCAAATAGAATCACCCAACTCTTTCGAATCTAATGAGAGATAACGAGTTTATCATGTTGAGTAGCTTTGAATAGCTTCGATAATCTCAACATCCTACACACATGTAATAAAGGGAAGAAAATGAATTTGTTGGAAGCCATGGAAATTAGTAAATCAATCAAAAACCCGAAATATATACCCCTAAACGAGCAACTAGATTTATGTAGGTCTTCATTCTTGAATTTATAAGTTTGACAACCCCGGTAATTTCTATGATCTCCAGTGCTGAATTTTATAGTTAGCAGCACCCTTGTTTATTCAACTACTTAAAAATATAAAAATGAGTCATAACATTCATCAATTTGAGAAACTAATTAAATTCTGGCTCAGAAATTCGCAAAATAGAAAAAGTATCATCAATTCACTATTGAACACAACGTAAGTTGAGTTTTTATTTATATATGTGTAACTGTGTACGTGTATGTGCATATGTATGTACATGCATATGTATATAAAACAGAAATAATAAAATAATTATATAGTCACTTACCAACTGTTCCCTGATAATTGTTCCGTTTTCTATTCTTTTTCATTCTGCATCTTCGCTTTCTTCCAACAAAAAATTAGAAACTCCATTAATTTCTAACAAATATTATCCTTTTTGCATTGAATATACCTCTGTTACCAGAAATTCAAATCTTTTTTATCAAGAGTAGAGAAATGTAAAATCCCTACGCACGAATAGATAAAAGTATTTTCATTCATCTCAATAAAGTTTGAATATCTTACAATCTCGAATAAACTATGGCCCAGAGGTGAGGCGGAATCTATAATAACCACTTGAAACATCAAGAAATGATACAGAAAATAATCAGTACACATAATACAAGTGTAGTGATCTCTATCTGTACATGAAAGATATTTTTGAAAAGAACCATGATTGGATACTATGCCTATGTCAGTCTTTAGTAGGTTTCTCACATTGTTATATGGTAATATCATACTCATTTATTTTTTCTATTAATGAAATGATCAACTTTTTTCGTTAGAAAAAATAGGAATATCTACCCTACCAATATTCATAATCCATTTGAACTGGAATCTTAAAGCACATATTCATTACGTAATATAGCAATTCAATGAATTAGCTTTATGAATGTCAACATATTTCATCAATATCATCAAATATTCAACGAACTAATCTGCCTGTCTTTCGTCGTGGTAAAATGTCCGTTAAATCTCCAGATCCCGCACTGTTACACTCAAACAGAGCCTGATACCTTTCACATGGAACAAAAAGTTTAAAAATGGACACACATTATTTCATCATTGTGAAAGGGTCAATTTTTTAAATTTTAATTAAAAAATGACCCTTCTTGAACAAATACAGTGTTAAGTTACTCTATTATTTCCGCTTCAGAAACAAAAAAGGGCCAGGTAAACCAAAATGGCTGCAAAAAACTGAGTTAGGGGTGCGTGAGTAGTCGATTATGAGTCTTATGAAAAGGTTAAATAAGGCTTCATAGGAAAAATTTCTTCTATTTTAATTAATCGCTGTACATAAGAATACTATTGTGTAATGTATGAGAATTCTCAAGATTTTTTAAAATGTCGAGTTTCGTTGAAAGAAAAGAAGCCTTTGGGTCGTAATGTGCTTAATATAATTTATGTGAGATTTTTGTTTTTTACTTCATACATTTCGATGAAACTTGAATTCAAACCATGATCAAACTTGTTTGAAACTTTTGTAATAGTTTATTGAGATTTAAATCAACTTCGTCAAAATTAACCTAAAAAGTAGGCGGGTTGTTGGTGATTGTTATTCTCAAAACAAATAAGATACCACAATATCTACGGTCAATTCCTCTCATTATTAATGAAAAATCTAAATCACCATATTCTTATAAATGAAATGTTCACTATGTGTTTCATGTTGAAAATATTACACCATTCTGGCGAATCGATGAATTTTTGTAATACACTTTCAAAATATTTACTTTCTCAAATACAAATTTTTTGTTTTTTTCCATCATCAATAATGAATAGTACATTCACAGAAAAAATGGAATGAGAACTTGAATATCATAAAATTCTTATGAACGATTTCCATACCGAACAATAATTGAACGTCAAAAAATTGTGATGGATCTACTGAAGATGAAAAACAAACAAGCCCCTAATTACAGGTTGATATGTAACAACGTGACTTTGTTTATTAATGGTACTGTACATTATATGTACTTACCTGGACAACATATCTTTTAGGCCTACAGTTTAGATCAGCCAATATATATTTTACACAACCAACTACCATTCACATCAGTGAAATAGGATAGGAAGTGAAATTATATTATGTAGTATAGGTACAAAGAACACAAATGAAAGTTATCAATATTTTCAACGTTGCACGTGAAAAAATAATGAAAAAATATAGGTTTAAATTTACTTTCTCCCCGTTCATCACACCAATTTCCAATGTTTGTGGACACTCTATATAAATTTTTTCCTGGAGTACTTTACAAAATATATAAAGGGTTTAACAAATGTCAAATATTTTTCATTACAAATGTGACAACTTACTGATAAATAATGCATTTTTATTTGTGAAAAATACATGTAATTCACGCAGTAGCTCAAAGGGGTAAAATAAACGTTTCACTCTATACCTACAGCTTATAAAGCTCTGCATTACATATATTTCAGTCAAGATATATAAATAGTTGTTTGTATTTTCATAGTTCATGAAATGCAGCAATTTCTTTTAGATAGCTGATGAAACTTTCAGACAGTTTAAGTTCAGTGATATGTTCTACATGTCTGTAACTATTCAATTTATTACATTATATAATAAAATGTTCAACACACTGCTGTTCATTGCAGACTTCACAGATTGTTGTGGTATTATGTGCTACAATTATTGAAAATCGAATTTTAGGTAGATTTTTCTCATTCGTTTTGTATCTGAAAAAAACTCCTGAAAACGTTTAAATTTTTCGTGGAAATTTTCTACTCTTTTATCAATGTAATCTGAAAGATTATTCTGCCAAAATAAACCTCTCCCAAAAAGTATTTTATTTTCGATATATTACTCATATTCAAATATTTTTTCTTTATATAGTTCTTGTATATCAAGGTATTATTTAAAAAAAAAACTCAATTTATACCGAATCGATTGATATGATTCTATAGAACATTCAAAATGAAAACTAAGATCTTTCAAAACCTCAGGAAAACAAGTTCAATCAACTGAAACTCACTCTCAACACAATAGTGCGACATCGAAAAGTTCAAAACTTTTTCAAGTGCATGCGGTATCTTTCACATTTTTGGGTGAGAAAGAATGATCTAATTATTTTTTCGCGCCTTCTGATAAACTGTCTGTCAAGGAAGAGCAACCCTGCCATCTGTAATTCGGTCCCTCTTCTCATCAAAGCGGACAATCACTTTTAAAAATAGCGATCATAACTGAATATAAATGTTTTCGTTGAAAGACTATGATACATATTTTTTATTTATACAATTTTTATTATTCAAATATGTTTCGTATCTGAATGAACACAAGTTTGATTTTCGATAATTGCTTGTCTTTGCGTTATCTTTACGTAATTATTGTGATAAATTTTTGAAAAGGAATAACAGACTAATCGTCAAATAACACAACTATCTCATTAGGTCGGAATTATCAAAAATATATTTTTTGAATTATATATTTATGGCAATGCTCAAATTAACAAAAATTGTGGAAGATCATTTTTTGAAATTTTTTGGAATTATACCTATTTCGTGAAAATCTTTCAATAAAGTCAAATTCAAACTATAATCAACCTAACTGATTCTGGACTCTATAAATGGATTTTAAATCTAGAAATTAGTCATTTGAATGAAGATCTATACTATCTCGACTATACTAGCTCGTCTACTTCTACTACTAAATATTAATTGTTATCATTTTTAATCTACCAATCTATCCCTACAAATATGAATAACTGATCTTGAGACAAATATAAATGGAAAAAATTCATATTAAATAATAAAACTGAATAGGTACAATAATGAAAACACCTTACAAACATGTATAGATCATGCATAGAAAATTCTTTCAGATACAAACCGGAAGAAAAGTTAATCCTTAACAATTACTTTTAATAATGAACACTGAATAAAATAGAAATCAATTTTTCTCATTCCGTTTATGCTCAAACATAACATAATTGAAACAGAATCATTAACAGCAATGCATAATATACAAATGTAAACTCTTAACTTATAAATGAGTAAAGATAGCAATGTCGAATAATATCTTTAGTACTTTTTGTTTGATAGCTATTTTAACTCTTTATTCTAAACCGTTTCATTTTTGGAGATCAGCTATTTCTAAGTAATTAACAGATTTTTGGTAATTTTAAGAATCTGCAAACAAGCTGTAAATATCATAAATTCAAGAAAAATATATCCACTTCATGTCATCTCAATAAATGACAAAATTGTCAGTCATTCACTTCCTGTCAATAATGGAGTTTGTTTACAAATCAATTGCTCACACTATGGAATGTTTTCAGGGGTAATTTCGTACCATTCTGTAAATATTTCAGCGACTTAACAAATCGGAATAGAAAGAAGTAGGTACAATATCTGTTTTTCTAGCTATATTATATGCATACCTGTCAAACACTGGAGCAACACCAATCCACATGTATTTCGAAAAACACGTATGCAGCAATCTCAAAAAGATAATGTGTGGCTTTTTTGTCAACTGTAATCTAAATAGTGAAAATCAATCACAACTCTTCTATGATGAAATCAACTCTAGAATAGCTGAAATACTAGAAAAGATGACAATCTCATAGAAAACGAATCGATGTTTTACGTCCACACAATAATGCTGCTCCCGTTTAATTATTGAATGAAGACTGTTCTGTACAGCGTATATCTTGGATTGGCCTCCTGGATTACCCGATCTCACATCATTAGACTTTTCGAAAATAATTGAAAACTGAAACCCCAATCTGTTGAAGATTCATTAACGAGTATTGTTCAATAATACATATCGAGTTCTTAAATATTATGAATATCAATTGTATTTCTGTATGTTCAACAAAAACAAAGTCATCTTATAATGAAAATATCGACTACTTTTCCTTATTAAAAAGGATGAGGCTTCAGACGGGAGTATGATGAAGTTAACATGACATTAACGCTCAACATAGCTTTCTTCACGTAATCTTTGAGGAGTCTTGCTGTTTTCAGTTACAAAATATATTCACAAAGAATTTGAAGCTGAACTGTTTTGGATAAGACACCCAGTATACTCATGTGAATTTTTTGATATTCAGTAGTTTCGGAAAGATTAAATGCATCATTACACATTAAGCAAATGTAATAAAATGAGTATTACTTCATTAATTTGTTCATAAATTGATATCCGAAATTTGTTATGAGTTCAAATCGGGAATTTCAACTTAAACTTCGATATTTCTACTTTAAATTTGAAATCTCTATTCAAATTTCCAAACACGAAATTTTGAAATTGGGAGGAGTTAGAATTTCAAGTTTGAACTCAAAATGTCAATTATCAAAATCAGAATTTCCAAAAAACAAATAATATAAATATATGGCCCCGTAGCCAAAATAGGTATTGCTCGTTCATCCCGTTGTTCACCAAAATCCTGAACGGAAATTCCTGGAGGTTTCCCTTTTCCGCTTCATGGTAATTGTGAAAACCGTCAAGTGTTTTAAACGCAGTATTTCTTTAAAAAGCTTTTTTCCCCCACTAATTTTTCCAACCCTCTGAACGTTTTTAAATCGACGGTCTTCATTTTGTTGAATTAATTTTATATTTTATCATTTGCATTTTCTTGATTAGTTATCGATTTAGGCGGTTTCTTTTCGGTATTTTCCACCATAGAAATGGGAAAAAAGAGTGTTGACACGTTAGACATTTTTTGCTGGATATTTTCAACCTTGTTTCAGTTTCAAACAATTGTAAGTAGTGGGTATATTTGATTCAGATACATAACTGAAAGGTAAAATAATTACTTTTTCGTTCGGAAATGAAATGAAATGTGATTCGATATATCTTTGAATGAAAGTGTTTCAGTTTTAATTATGAGTATTTGTTATATACACGGTGAACGAAAGAAAGTTGTACTTGAAAAAAGAATGGTTGATTTTTGATACGCAATTCGGTTTTCGAAAAAAGTCAACTGAAAAGTCAAATAAACACGAATACACAGCACATCTAAAATATGGAAGAACAGAAAAATCAGCAGTCGCCCATCATATGTTGCAACAAATCCATTCCATTGACTATAGTTCATCAAGATTACTTAGACAAGTTAACAAAAACAGATATCTAGATGCCTATAAGAGCTCAGAAGTAAGGAAACATAACAATATTATAAATAATGATAGTAGGCTAATACCAAATAGTTTACTATATAACCTATTAAAATAATATTTTAGTACCAGAATCACCTGACCGGTAGTATGGCAACACTGTTAAAATTCACTTCAATACAATAAGATGCAGGTAACTATTAAAGGTACCCAAGTTATATAAACAAGACAAATCTGTATTTAGACTTAGTTTAATCTTTCTTTTGAAGATGATCACTTGGTGATCGAAACACGTGTCGAGGTGTTAAAAATAACGGTTTGGTGTTGAAATAAAATTCCTTCTTTAAGATTCATTACTACACCAAAGGTTCCAAATAGTGTATCACGAGTAAATAAACACATGTTCATAGAGTTAACTTTCTATTTGAGCATAAAAATATTGACTCAGCAACGGCATTCGATACAATGATAGATCACTTCGTCTTTTTATCTACACTAAAAAACATAGGATTAATGGAAACGCATTCAATTTCATGACATTCTATTCGAAAGGTACAACAAAGGGAGAAAAACAATAATAACTGCAGTAACTCAGAAAAACTCGAATGTAATTCGTTTTGTAATTACGTAAATGGTTATTTTTCAAAGGGAAATACTGAAAGAATAATCAGTGAAAACCAAAAATCTGGTATGTGCGATATTAATCATAATTCTCAAAGTTTTATTTTGAAATGTATTCTCACTATAACCTTTCAACTGTGATCCTTTTCACTTTTTCCTTCTTGTGATATATTTCTCTTTCTACTTAAAGTCTTTCAGTTGTTGCAATTTCTTTTTAACTAATTGTACTGTTTTGCATATATTTTCAGCAACACCTTTGTACATTTCTTGTGTTTGGATGAATGCCTGTTGGAAATAATGTGCTATCTATCTATCTATAACCAGCCACAATAAAACCCGTTACATGCATCAAATATCAGGCACTTGAAATTGAATCACCAAATAGACTATGTAGTAAAATAACTGAGGTTTGCTCTTTTCATGAGTTTCAACAATTCCTATACATTTCTGATACGAAACATAAGAAAATACTCTATTATAGTCTGGCTCAAAGTCATACCACCTACTGTCTTGTGGAACGAAGCGGAAAAATATTTTCTTCATTTCCTGAAGACGCCAACTTGGTTGATGATGATGAGAATAGTATTGAAGTTGTGATGATTGAGAAAAGTGCTTGTATTTTGGATCAATTCCTCGCCAGAGGTTCCAGTTTTATCTTTTATTTATCTCTAAAATTTCTCACTCAGGCTAGACATGTTCATTATCGTAGTCAAATCCAGGTTTGAATATTTTCTAAGGTAGCAGGCCACTCAATTTATTGCTGAAAATGGTTATTTGTGTACCTAGGGTATAATGAAGCTTTCTAATTCAAGCTACTATGGATCATTGTTAACTTTTGGTCATCAAACATAAGAATTCTTAGTCAGTTCATTTTGTGTTGTCTTGATTGTGTCTGTGATGTGATCTGTTTATTTAATTTGTAAAACGCATAATATAAACTTTGTCCAACAGCTGCAGATGTTTTTATTATTTTCAACATCAGTATAATAACAATAACTTTATTCACAAGAGTGAGAGTAGATTTCTTTAAGGAAACGAGTTGAATAAAGTGCCTAAGCGATAAGTGTTACTGCACTTGTTTCACAAACAATCAATAAGTATAATGTAATAAAAATTATACAAAATACAAAATATTGAACAATTAAAGACAATATCATTGCATCACGGGAAATTTAAATGATGATTAAAAAAAAATTAAAATAATATCATAATGATATCATGATTTTTTTGAATAAAATAGTTGACATTAACACTATAGGTGATGCTATGATGATATACTGCAGGAGAAATAACACGATCAAGTATTGAAGATGAGTAAATATTTGTCTAGTACCTGTTTTATGAACTTTTTGATTTAGAAGATTCATTACAGAGTTTCTATCATTTTCGAATATGAATTTTTTAATTTTTTTTTGAACAATGACTTTTGAAATATATTTCTTATCACTTCTGGTGTTGTATGCTCTTTATGAGATTGCTTTTTTGACGATAACTGGCTAAGTGAGTTTTTCACGATATCGAGTGCTATACGTGTGATTTCGGACTAGTGCTTTATTTTTACTAAAGTGATATTTTACATTTGTACAAAAAAAGTATAGATGTCGGAGATCCAAAACAGAACATTCCTCATATAGTCGGTCTGTTGAAAAGCATCGATTTTTCGAATAGATCGATTTTAAAAATCTTCTCTGAATAATTTCTAATGAATTTATATGTACCCGCATAACTGGGCCCCACGCTGTATTACCGTAGCTCAGGTGACTTTCCACTAAGGCGAAATATAGTTTTTTTTTTCCTTCATTGGTAAATATATTTTGAGTAGTTGAAATCTATACAGTGTTGATTGGAGTTTTTTAATAGTATATTTCATATGAGCTTCTCATTTGAAATGTCCGTCGAAATATATACCTAAATATTTGATTTCTTTCACAGAGTGAATTTCAATGATATCTCCTTGAATGTTTATAATTTTAATACTACAATATGGACAGCTATTCGATATAGTGCAGCTGGAAGGCAGAAAGTTGGTTTTTCCTAGATTGACTGTTAGAAGACGGTGGTTAAAGCATTTTTTCGCTAGTTTGAAGTCTCTTTCAACCTTTTTTTTAAAGCAAAGTCCAGGTTTCTGCCTCCTAAAATATTGCCGTGTCATCGCATATCCATATCACTGTGTAATTTGAATAAATCATCAATATAAATGTTGAACTTGATCACTGGTGGTATCTTTCACTCTAATAGCTTGCTTTCTGTTTTGGAGGTAACATTTGAAAAGTTTAAAGCAATTACCTCTCTAATGCCTTTACTTTCTCCTTTCTAGTGTTTGTAAGAGCAGAAGATGATACGCAGTATCAATTGCCTCAGTTAAATTATCGCCCTATCAGTATTATTTCGATATTCAGTAAAGTCATTGAGAAATTAATCAAAAAAAAATTGCACAGGCAGTTCTTAATGTTGTTTGGGACGTTGTAAAATCACTTGAACTATAACGCTGTGCGATCTTTCGAAAGCTTTTGACTGTGTGTCGCATAACATTCTCTTAGAAAAACTAAACTATTATGGTGTTAGAGGAATTCCCTTGAAACCTTTTAAGTTCTTATCTTTGTAATAGAAAACAATGCGTTTCAGTGAATGGTAGAACATCAGACTTTCAGATTGTTAGTCATGGAGTACCCCAAGGTACGGTTTTGGGCCCCCTCCTATTTATCATTTATATAAATGACCTCAGCTGCTTTGTCACTTTATAGGTCAGGTCTCTTTGCAGACGACTCAACGTTTATTATTTCTGAGAAAGACAACGTAAACTTGGATGCTTCACTGGATTGCGC
>WOGR01005295.1:0-13929 GCA_015342045.1 Leptinotarsa lineolata | reverse complement strand
GTGAAAATCAATCTACCGGTCTTAGGGCTTGAACCATCTTTTCACATAGTAGTCAATTGAATGAGTGGAATGAGCCGCTCACGTTAAGTCATACTAAAATTGTTCGTTCCGTTAACCAGCTGACGAACGTCGACCCTCAGAAGTTGAAACTTGTGCGAGCAATGGATTAACGAGGCCTTACCTTTTAACGTGCGATTACCCAGCACGGGGTACCATACTGTTCCACAAAATAAGCTATCTCTATCAAACAAACCCTCATCTTCAAAGATGAACGGTGGTCTGTTGTGAAGCCTAGCTCTGATATCCACTTATGGTTTATATGGTAGGTAGTCTGAGCTTGGGATCGAAGATGAAAATGAACGCAGTTTTTTTATTATTGTAACTTTCTTGATGCCTCAGCTTTTATCCATCAAACTGACGACTGCTTGATAACAACATACAAAATGTTTTGACACTGAATATAAATCATATTTATGTAACAATAAACAGTGTAAAGTTTTCAGCTGAAAGTTAGTCAGTTGTTAGTAAAACACTGACATAATAGTGTACTTACATCTGAAAGTTTTTTTCTTCCAACAAAATGTTCCCCCTCATGTAGAGTGCTCACAGCATTAGCCTCCTCAGAATCTTCAGTTTTAAATATTTTTAAAATGGTCATATTAACTGAAAGATAAATCCACCATTAATTTGAAATGGCTGTGAAAACAGAAATTGAAGTCTTGTCCTCTTGATTTGATTATTTATCTTTCATATTTATTCAAATTGAGGTTGACTTCTACTTCTTTTTTAAACTTATTGGCCCCAGTTTCTAGTTAGTACCGACAGAGTTGCTTTTGAAAAAAAGTATTAGAAGGCAAACGAAAAAAGTATGCCTACACCCTTTCAAATCAAATTAAATCAAATACACTTTATTGTCTGAAGAAAATACATCTCATAGACAAAGTCTGGAAATACAAACAGCAGTACTATGGTTTTAGTTTCTATGCAATTATAAATTACAGTTTGACTATAAGAAAAAATTATGGAGTGACAAGAGATGGGAATCAAGGACAAATTGACAGTGGACCATAACGGATAAGGATTTCATTCGGAGCACATGTATTTTTCTGAGTTGACCACAATTATGCAGATTCATTATAATAATAATGAATTTTTATTTCCATCAATTTCCAATCATAATAAATACATTGAAGTCAAGCATTACTAGATGAAGATGTGAGCAGGAGAATAATTGAAAACTTTCTAAGGAACTTGTCTATAAGTATTACGTACATAACGTTGATGTGGCACACAATATAAAAATGGAATTCAAACAGTTCAGAACTGCTGCCTCGAATTACTTAATATTTGGTCGATGAAACGGAGCATATTTCACAAACTGTTCCTAATCGGACGGCCTTTTTCATAAAATCATCACTACCAAAATTCCTCTATCAAAAATCTCACCTTCATAAAGAAATCATGATCTTAGAGAAAGAAGCTTGGTAACAGTACTCCCTTTCCAAACCATCGAAATTTAAATTTGGAATTGATTTTTTCCCTCAATGAACTTCTATAGGGATGATATATTGAATTCATGTTATGTAATATACACAGATGATTCATTAAGGTTTAGTGTGAGAGCAAATATCGTGGTAGTAAATATAACAAGAGTTGAACTTTGGCTTTTATTTTGATGTAATCACTGAAGAACATTCGTTGTAACAACTTATGTAAAATGATAGAAACCAGTATTATTATATTTAATTCCTAAGGTATGAACCCTGATTATTGTTATTATACAACAGAATTTTCATGCTGTCAAAAAACGTAAAAAAAAACAAAAAAAACAATCAACAGTGAAGGCAAATTCTCAAATTCACCAATGAGACCACCGATGGATTCGATGGATTCATCTATTGGTCAATTCAAACCGTTAGAGCCTTTCTACTGAGTGAAGCAATATATCAGAATTTTTTGTTGGATTGAGAACTCGCCTGAATAACTACGTGACGTCATTGGAAGGATTTTCTCTTACACAGGTCATTACAAAGACAATATACTTGGGTCATCAGGTACGCTCTTGTCAAAATTCGGCTCTATTCCACAACCCTTCCTATTTATATGAACCCTCATTCTGCGTCACAGCCTACGTGTTGGTGATTTTTTTGATTTTATCCACAGATCAGTGAATTTCTGTGATCTGCGATTTCAGTTTTGTGTTCGTGATTGTTATTGATATATTTCTTGTTGAATTTATGTTTTTCTCAACACGAAATGGCTGCCCCGAATAGAGGAGAAGCTGTTCAAAAACAAATCCAACAAGATTGGGTTAATAGGGAATACATAGAGATAATTACAATAAGTATAAAGAAAATAACAGACTTTTTGAATTCTTTTGGTAAGTTCTATATCCCACTATGATGTATGCCTTCTCTGATTGTATTTTGTATTTGCAGACTTGTCTTGCCGATCAAAACTTGCTGGATTGAATGAGAAACTGACCATTCTAGAAAGAAAAATCGATTACTTGGAAGCTTGTGTGAGTAATTCTGAAACGTTTTCAAACTTCACTGTCTAATGTTATAACTTTCAAGGTGACCAAAGGTGAAACGCTGTCCTAATAAAGTTCTACTTGAAATGTTATTTAGAGGTGTTTTTTCGAAGCCTTTGTCCTTACAATGCCAGCGAAGCCTTTTCTACTGGATAAATTTGCAGTTCAATGCTTTAGATGAACAGCGCAAAAAAAATCTTGGCTCGGATCGTACCTGTGCTGAATGGATCTTACGTAACGGAGGAACAATTAAGTGGGTGAATTCTAGTGAAGTACTAACGGATTATAATGAATTGCCTAAGGAGGGTTCGGTTCGTCGTTTGCAAGAGGTGGATGCAACAAATACCAACATCATGGTTAACGGCTTCGAACATTTCAGGGGATGCAATAATTTAACCAAACTAGTGTTGAATAGATGTTATTATGTGGAAGATAAGGCTTTATCGGAGCTTCATCATTTGAAAAATTCTTTGCTGTTTCTGCAAGTAAGCAGTTGTCCAAATGTGACAGACAAAGGAATTATCGGTTTGAATATTTTGAAAAACCTGAAAGACTTAGTTTTGTATGATTTGCAGTCTGTGAAAGATTTGAAAAAAGCTGTTGGAGCATTGAAAAACGATTTACCTAGATGTAATGTAAGGACTGAAGAATATAAATGATTTAGAAAAATACGTTTTTTTTTTCATTCACTACAATTTAGAAATCATCCTACAGCATATAAATACAATGGAAAGAATTCTTGAAAAAATAAAAAATAGTAATAAACTTTTGTATTAGTGCTATCGTGCTAAGTCATTTGGAATGTGCTTTTGTTGCTACCATTCATCTAAATATAGTGACTTGCATATTTGGAAGTATTTAAGAAACGAGATAAATCCACAACTTTAGCAATCAACCAGTTATGTGAATATATAATTGAGGGCTTTGAAAAATGACCAGATTGTGGTATCTACCTTCTGTGACTTATCTTAAGCGTTTGCTTGTGTATCACATGAAATCTTGTTACAAAGACTTGAATACTGTGGTCCCGATCATATGAGCTTGAATGTAATGCCAAGTTATTTAGAAAATCGTAGATCACATTACACAGTGGTAATTATTCTGAAGAAGAAGTAAATAATCATGGATTCCCACAAGGTTCCATTTTGGGACTGCTACTATCTTTAATATATAGAAATGACATAAAAACAGTTCTGCCACATAACTCTCCAGTACTCTATGATTATAATATAGCTTTCACAAACAGTAATGATGACATGAATTATTTAGAAGCCGAAACGATCAGAACAATGTCTGAAGCAACAGACTGATTCACAGCTGAAAAACCTAATTTGAATGTAAGACTGACAGGATATATTGTATTTTATTAGATAACATCATTTTGAATAGTAAACTTTTCAAATGTATTTTAGCTTTTTTGTTTGTTTTAATTATGTTTTTGACTTGAGTGTAACTCGATGTTTAACCCATGAATGCCCACCGATTTTCTGAATAAGATAAGGATGAACATACAACTATGATGAGTAAGAGTGTTCATGATACATATAAAATGGGAGTTTCAGAAATTTTATCTATTTACTAAAAAACTAGGCGTACCCAAGCAAGTATAATGGGCTCAATGGCGTAAGATATAAAAGAATACAATAATGTAACATTCTACCAATGAAATCAAGAATATCGTCAGTTCATCCGATTCTGGGAGTGAAATATTTTAAAACAGTCCCTTTTTTTCAGTGCAGAGAGTAACCATGCATTTTTCGCACCTCCACCTAACTATCATGTGGCATTGACGACATCTAAGGGGTCTTGAATTTTTTGAGGGTAATGACAAATAGGATCTTCTAAGATACTTCTTGGTAGTGAACCTGATGGTCTATTCGAAGTTGGCCTTCTTTGAATGGCCTTGCCATATGATCTGAGGTAATGACGAGATATATTACGTTGAAAGAGCAACAAGTCCATGTAATCATCTTGGTGGGTTATCGTGTAGAGTCTCCATGCATTCACTACAACCATATTCATCATGTGAGTAAATAAAACCCACCACCATTTTTTGCCGTGAATGATTATTCGATAATTGCTGACTCCTTGATACATTAGATCAACGCCACCTATTGACGAATTATAAGTTTTGATTGGCTTAGGTTGTGGAACCGATATCATTTCCTTCTGTTTTGCTGACCATCGCCTGACTTGTGTCATTGGTTCCAATGTATCATAATTTGTTGCTATGGTTACTGCACTGGTATCATTCCATCTAACAAATAGAAGACGTTTTTCCTCATCGTACTGATAATCATAATATCCTCTAGCTTTCTTTTTTACGTCTTTGGAACCTAAAAGTGGACATTGTTTGGTACGATTATCGCGCACTGTGCCAGTGGCCCGCATTCTTTTCTTCCTAAGAGTATTGAAGAGTTCGTAACTCGAGAAATAATTATCAATAAATACGATGTGGTCAGTTGAAATGTCAACAATTTTCAGCAGGTTTAATACAACTTGGGATCCCAGTGGTAGTTTTTCCTTCGTCGTCGCTATTAGTAGCGCGAGAAAAATAATAAGTAGAATTCAGGCCCAATTTTTGTTTAATTCACATAAACAATTTGACGAAAGCACTATTTTCAGTTATATTAAAAAACGTTCCTTTGGCTCACCCTATCAATTCAAAAAAATCAAAATATAGTCTAAATCATTATAGGAAATCAACTTGTACCTAAAAAAATAGAAGAAACTTTTTTGATAACTTTATTAGAGAAAATACAAAACCATGTTCAACAATATTCAAATTGCATTTACACATTAGATTTTTTATCTAGTTGTAAAATTTCATTTTGATTTTCTAATATTTGCTTGTCAATGTCTCCTCGAGCTAGTTACCTTGTAAAAACATTCATGTCGACTTTATTAATCTCTTTGCCATCGCAATTTTTCATATATTCAACACGTCTATAGCCTTTTGTGTTTCCCTTAGTCTTGTCATGTGATTCTTTTATATGTCCGTCAATTTTTTTCAGTTATCTGTTCTGTCATTGGTGTAGTCTTCTTTCATTTGCACATTTTTTGTCCGTCGGTCTCAGGGAATGCTAGACATATTAGAAGTTTTGAGAATTTTCTATAGAAATTTTCCGAATCTTTATCCACTGTTCATTCAGTATTCTTGCGATAACCTAATATAAACAATTTTGAATATATGCATAAATATGTTGAATGTCTACTCAATTTCATGAATTAGCATCGATTTCAAAACCTAACTGATTTCAGGCGTCGATGAGGTTCTCCGTATAAACAGGCTAGGTTAGGTTAGGTAAGGTAAGGTTATGTAAGGTTAGCTAAGGTTAGGATAGGTAAGGTTAGGTTAGGTAATGTTGGGTTAGGTAATGTTAGCGTTAGGTAAGGTTAGGTTAGGTTCGGTCAGGTTAGGTTAGGTTAGGTTGGTTTAGGTTAGGTTAAGTTAGATTAGGTTAGGTTAGGTTATAGGTTATCTTAGGTTAGAATAGGTTTTTTTACAAGTCGTGTTCTATTATAATTCACTAAATTCAAATATTTGAAAATGAATCTCTGATAGAAAATATTACTAAATCCATAATTACCCACTTACATTTCCCACTTGAGCTCTCAGGTATATAGAAACGGGTGAATTCAGCCGTTGACAAAAATAAAAAATCGCAAGAATCATGAAATGAAGACTTATGCTATATTTCTCGTTGCAAAGGCAAATGTTAAACACAAAAGGAAACTAATGCCTTGAAAAGTTGTTATCAGTTGTTGAAGTAGATTTCAAAGTTATATTCAGTCTATAGATATTAAATACATTGATAAGGTCATCAACTCTATGTCTGATGTCAAGTCTTAGTTTAGTTTCAGTTTGTCGAAAGTTTTCCTTCTTTTGGTCGATTCTTCGTATGATATTAGTCAGATGATCTTTGAATGTACATAAGAATATTTTTGTTTCAACATTGTTGAGGTATCAAACAATTGAAAAGATATGTGTTAGATTTTGTAAGAGTTCTACTTAATGTCTAGTTGTCAAATGTATTTGGGAACGCTGTTGGAATAAATAATATATAAATAATAATAAATTAATTGATGATCCTAATGGAATCTAGTTTGCTTCCAAAGACAATTTTGTATTTGATGCTGATTCCATTATATCCGGCAAATGTTTTTATAGGAATCTTCATAGTGACAAAGTACGACTTACTACCTTGTCGTATCTTCATGGCATGTTGGATTCAGCTTCTCGCAGTCATCTATCGTCGTGATCGTTTGATTTTGCTTGTATTTTTGGTAGGAGTCATCACTGGAAAGACATTTGAGATCAGTGAATTATAACGTATAGGAAAGCAAAGGTTGTTTCAAAAACATTATGGGAATACGTTTATTCAGATACAGTAATGTAGAATGAATACTCATTTTGAAATAATAGAAGTGAAATGATTTGCCTTTCAATGACAATCGCCAATAATTTTCAATTATGAATCAGTGATGATTTGAAAGTATGAATAAATTGGTTGATAACCTCATCGTTGATTCATACTTCAAAATCATTCTGATTAACTCTATCTTGTTTGTTTTTGTCAATACTTTGTAACATATTGCTGTAATAATATAACGAATGAATCTGTGAAAGTTGTAACATTAGTTAGCTCTGTGTAATTAATAAGTGAAAAGTGCAATGGCAAATGATGAGGTTCCATAGACTCTTGAAAAAATTAAATATCAAGCGTTGTTCATGTGCATAGAATAGTGTTCAATTCCTGTTATAAAGTGACCAAGACTAAACTTTAGGTTTATAAGAGCAATGTTGTGATTATCACAGAAGAAGTGAACGGGAAAGATTGGAGAGGGATGGGGAACTTCAATGTTCTTTCTAGCCAACAGATCCCACCGAAATATCAATTCTGACAAAATATGGAACCTCATAGTTTATGAGAAAAGTAATGGCAACTCTTGGTCCAAATGGAATAGTAACATAGTTCTTGAGGTTAGAACGTTTCAAGATTGATTTGATCTTTTATCTGAGCATCAACAGTCCACATTATCTAGATTGTACAATTAAAAAGAAAAAAAAGAGATATATGGACCTGTAAAATAACTGTAGTAGTTTAATTTGGAGGGTTATTGAAACAGAAGTGCTAGTTGCATTTTTGTAATACACCTCTCATTTCCAAACATTGGTGAGATAAGTTTTACTGAAAAGAAAGAAGATAGAAGAAGACTCAATGTGGATGGTGGATACAATTATGACGGTATGCATGAAATCTTGAAATTAACACGACCAAACAACAGATCGAGTTACGGAAATATATAATAATATAAGAGGGGAATGAATGAAGTTGCTGAAACAACTAGAATGATGATAAAAAAAGAAGAACCGAATAAACATCAAAAGAAAACGTAAGGAAGACCAAAATTGAACAAAGAGGTGAAAGAGAGAGGCGAAGTTTGATTTGGAGTGCAGACATTCATAAGGAGCGGAGTAAGAGGAGTACATACTAGAATGAGTTGAGTAAAGTAAACGAATGGGTCCTGAAAAAGATTTGAGTAGCTGACCAATTCGAACATACCCACATAGTCATCCACTAGATACCTTTTGGGCATAATGTTCAAATTTCTATGGAACAGACTTAACGAGATTAACGAGACCATAGCTAGCATCTTATTATTGATGGAAAATCATAGTGGATCACATATTATGGATGATTCAGAATATCAGCCAACGACAATGTCTTGATGGAAGAGGAAGTACAGAACATTCTAGAATCAGTCGAAATGAATGATAAAGGTTGTGAAGGCTCTCAAAATTCAATGTGAATGAAAATACTTGGCAAAAAGCAGCAACTACAAGAAACTTCATCGACAACGAAATATTTTTCAAGTTGACTCATTTTTGATACTCAAGAGAATTCTTCGGCGTTTCAAGAACACAGAAACTGCAGAAGCTAATGATGAAAGCTACACTAAAAGCTGCAATAAAATTTTAAGATCATGACAAATGACACATGACAAATGACAAACAGGGGGAGGTTGAGAGGGGTGACTTTTTCCTTAATAGTACCACTGGAGGAAAGTCGATAGATTCGAACAAATACTTTCTAGCATGAGCTCGTTATTGGAGGAAAGAGGACCTCCTCAGGAAAACTGTGGAAAACCACCGAGACATTTGAAGGTTAATTGTTGGACACGATCGAGATTTGAAAGTCTACAGTGAAGAAAGGAATATACTGTGTGAGAAAAGTATAGAAGAATGAAACAACTTCTCGATAAGTGAAAAAATGGCATTGAAATTTGAAATCCTCTTTTTATTATTGTCTACAAAGCTTGACGATGAAAATCTCTTGAGAAAACATTTTACCTACTAAAAATTTTTGAAGTCTACTTGGTTATGTTTGTTATTATTTCGAAATTAGATTCCTACTCACCTCAATAAATCATAGGCAGCTTTAAGTATGTAGCTTTGCTTGACATTGAACTCGGCCTCACAAACAAATTTTCTCTTACATTCGTCACTGTTCAAATGCATATCTCTGAATATGACGTCAGTTGTATTCAACCTTGAAAAATATTGTATTAATTCATGAAATTAAAATTTTAGAGAGTTATATACTTTCTGACGGCACGTGAAAATGCACTTAGACTTTCGAAAATACCCCCACCATTTTCGTCATCGCTTCTGCCGGTGTTCCCAGTACGGGAGGGGTCATACGCCTGACCTGGAGCACTAGCTCCATAGTTTTCTGCTGGATAGGAGTCCGGAGGTGAAAAATCCTGCGTGAAATCACTTCCGGGGTGATGGTCAATCGAAAATTCCGGGAAAGAACCACTGGCGTAAGATTTACCATACGGTCCTGGGTATTCGTATGACTCGTGGTGAGAAGGTGCGTATACTATTTTTTCATGGTGATCGTCGTGATAGTAATTCTCTGAAATGAAGAAAATCGTCTATTATTAGTGTGCTTTATACAGAGTGTCCGCAAAGCGATATTTCCAAAAACCAAAGGTCGTTTTACAAAAATCTGAAACACGTCGATTTTTAATTTCAATATTCTACATTTCACAACAAAATTTCAATATACATGGTGATCCATATTAATGTGATGACGTCATCGGTAATTTTTTAAATGCAACACCCTGTATTTAGTATCAGTTTTAGATAATTCGTAACGAGCTGATTACAAAAAGGTTTGATACTTGGGGTCTAACGGACAGATTTTGAAAGATGTGCGCTTAGAAAATAAAATTTATTGATATCTAATAAAAGTAGAAATTAATTAATTATTATTTTATATATTTTTTCTAATGATTAGGTTAATAATGGGAAAGTAATCCAGTAATAAATACATGACTTTATTTTAAATGTTCGAACTGTAGTCCTTGCTGTAGTTGACAGTAACCGTGCTAACAAGTAGGTATTTCGTATTAATTTAAAAAAACTAGGCGGCTACTTTTTTCTCTTATTGTGAAATGTTATTATTTCGATTGACGTTCAGTAACTGTTAAATAGGACAGTAGTTGTTGTATTAATTCGTTAATTTTCTGTAGTATTGCTTCGTATTAATTTGAAGTAGTAATGAATTTAAGTGTAAATCAAAGAATTGAAATACTTATGATGATTGGCTATGGAAATAGATCGGGAACTCAGATGAAAGTGTGTAATTTATTAAATGAAAAATATCCAGAAAGACGCATAACGCAGTCAGCAGTGAGATTGAAAAGAAATTTCGAGAAACTGGTACAGTTGGAAATGCACGCAAATCAGGTCGTCCTTCTGTAAATGATGATACAAAACTACATGTTCTATTTGCTTTTGAAGAAGATGTGCACACTTCTGTTCGTAATGTTAGTCGTGATTTCGATGTCAGTAAAACAACTGTACACAAAGTATTAAAAATGGAAAAATGGCATCCCTTTAAAATCGAACTTCTACAGGAATTAAACGAGGATTATCCAGATAGAAGAATAAAATTTTGTGAAGCCATGATGGATAACTGTCACCGTAAAAAATATATTTTTTTCTGATTAAGCTACTTTTACATTAAATGTTAGGGTCAACCGTCAGAATTGTAGGTACTAGGCCAAAGAAAACCCCCACTGCATGCGTGAGCATGATACACAATACCCGCAAAAAGTATATTTATGGGCTGATAATGTAAGAAACAGGATCATCGGACCCTACTTTTTCGACGGTACTTTAGACGGGCCAACATACCTTCACCCACATTGTTTGTTGGATGATTGAGAAATAGGAACCCAAAAAGCTTTTGTATCAATGATGATGATACTTTGATACACGGAGAAAGATTTGTGATAGTTCACTATATAAAAAAAAACTTACTTTTCATATATTCAGCTAGTTTGATGGCAGCGAACACTTTCCCAAAAAATATCGAGAATGCCCAAATGGTTCCAAGTACAACAAAAAACTTGATCTTCAACGCCAAGAATAATAAATAATGGAACTCGTGAACTGAAATAAAGTTATTTTTCAAAACCGCTACAAGAGTTTTTCCAGTTTCACTCACAGTATAGATGTTTATGATGGTATTTCTTTCTCCTTTCAGTTGATGTGTCACAATAGCAAAGGGCTATCAAACAAAAAAACACAATCGATGTCCTGATTGAAAACATGATAGTCGATGGTTTAAGGATTCAAACTGAATTTGATCAATATTCATATCTTTCTTATATACCTCGTTAGGAAGAGTAAAGAAAAGCGAATGGATGTCTATTGATTTGTTGATTATCACCTCTTGTAGGACTTTTAGTTTCATTTTTGTCGCCAGTGAAAACTGAATTCGGAACCAGGTTAATGATTAGTCCAAACATTTGAGATGATTTCTCAAAACAGTTTTCTTAGGAATTGCTGTTTTCACGCTTCTTCTTATTAACGAAAAATCGTTTGAAATTAATAGGATCAAAAGTACATACTTTTTAGTACAACAGAAAGATACTTTTTTTGAAACAGTTTTACAGAAAAGATGGCCTTCAATGCTGGGAATCGAACGTTGAAAGGTAAACCTTCGGTAATCCTTACCCTGTACAAGTTTTGACTTTTGAGGGTTGTCGTAAGGGGCGATAGCCCCTTACGACAACGAGAATCCTACAATTGAAATCATAAGGAAGAAATTGAATATTTCCAGCCATAACGTGAGCTGCTGTGACAAAACTCTCCAGAATTGGATGAAGAAACTAGGATTTAGATTTAAAATAATGAACAAACGTCACGCAGTTATGAAAAGCAGAAGAATAGTGGAATTGCGTAACAAATACTTAGAACAAATAACGAAATATAGACAAGAACAACAACAAATTTTCTATTTGGACGAAACTTGGTATGACACTCAAGACACAGTTACGAAAGGTTGGACTGATGGTTCGAGAATGTGTACGCCTAACATGCCTACAAACAAAGGATCGCGACTAATCATTGTGCATTGGGTTCCGAATTCTTTGAAATTATGTGGAAAAAAAATGTGGACTGCAATGTTGACTATCATAAGAACATGGAAGCTAATATTTTCGAGAAATGGTTTGAAAACACATTGATCACAAATTTGGATGCGAATAGTGTAATAGTTCTTGACAACGCTTCCTATCATTCGCGATAGTTCATCAAAGTACCGAATAAAAATTCGAGGAAAGATGAAATACAAAGTTATTTAATGGATAACAATTTGTATTCTGAATATTACTTTATCAAAAACCAACTACTTGAAGGAATTCATACAAAAACATTCGAAAAAGTGTATGACCCTGAAAGTATGACTGAAAAGTTTGGACACACCATACTGAGATTTCCCCCCTATTTTTGTGTTTTCAATCCCATCGAGTTGATTTGGGGAAAATTGAAACAAAGCATCAGGCGTAAAAATAATTTTCTAAAATTAAATAAGAAGGTAATAGAGCTAAGTAAAGAAGTATTTAATATTACCAAAGAAGACTCGCAGAAAAGGATTGAAAAAGTTATTTCAGTTGAAAAAGACTATATGGGGATTGGACATTTCCATATTAATGGTGGAAATAAATTCATTATTGATTTAAATGAGACAGTGATAGTGAAACAGAGAATATGGAAGATAAATTGTCAGAAGCTATAACTAATGTTATACTATTTTTTATGTTCATTCCATTGGACTTTTTCATTTGTCACTTGAAAATATGGAAAATATCTAGTGCGCTGTATTGGACGGATCGCCATATTGGATTTAGAGAAACGTCAGGACATTTTTTGTATCCTTTTCAGCAAATCCTTTTATTTGACACCCATATCATGGAAGTGCATGAAAAATAACTAGTCCGCATTTTGGGCGCCATATTAGAAGTTGAACCAACCATAAAATAAACGTGTATACAATATTTCATCTCAGTTGGTTGAGAAATACTGCTCTGAAATTCAGATGCAAAATTCGATCGGAAATCATCAGTCCTGAATTCAATATATTGAACCCCAGTAAATTCCTTTTGTATCGAAACTTTATTTTCAATAAAAAATTTCCGCCACTTTGCAACGAACTGCTCATGAAGCGTGATGATTAGAGTCATGAACTGAATATGAGTTACCTGATAACAAGGTAATGCTAATGATACAGGGTGGGCTATTAATTAGTGTATATTTAAATCTACTTCAGCACAGTCACCGCTCTTAGGGCACCTTGAGGATTTTCCTGTAGTGCTTGTTTTGTCTTAAAAAAAACAAAAGTAAATACGGGTTGCACTCCGGAAGTGCCGGCAGAAGTGAAAACTTGAATATTAACGTTGTGCATTTTTGATATTTTGGAATGGTTAAGGAATAATTTTGCACGAATTGCATCAGTATAAAAGTACTATCATTTATGTGGTAAAATACAACAGTCATTTAGTGCGCTATCGTACACAAACATGACAATTTATATTACATTAAAAATTTAACACTTAAGAACTATTACAATTATTTTACATTTAAACGTTTATCTCTCAAAAAAATCAACTTTCATCCATAATTTCGACGACTCTTTCATCATTACCAGAACCAGCATCGCCAATCTCTACAACTGATACGATAGGTTTATGGTAGCTGAAGTAAGAAACGAATAATTTTCATTCGAACCTATTTGAATGTCTAAAAAAGACCGCATCAATAGTACTTATTATTGTATTTCGTTGTGCTGAGATTGCGATTATTTGACATCGTCAATAGTTGATTTTTATCGTCTGCAAAAATTATGTTGAAATCTCCACTCAAAATCATTGGCAAATCATCATATCTTTTCCCAATTTTTTTTAAGCAATGCAAATGGGCCATGAGAATAAATGAATGAATTTTCATGTCTCGTATAGTACACAATGACTTATCTGGAGAAATGTAAACGGCAACCATAATAATGAACTGATTTTCACCAGAGCAGCAATCGCCCTGC
>WOGR01005294.1:0-13929 GCA_015342045.1 Leptinotarsa lineolata | reverse complement strand
TCTCTTCCCAAAGATAATTACCGATAGAATGATTGTAATATTTAATATATCAAGCACCCCACGCTTTTTACTCTGAATTAATTTATTCTGTTAATGACTTGAATTTTATTATTTTATTTTGAGGTGATTGACTATGAATAATTGTTTTGCCTTTTACTACCATAATATAAACTCTTTGTAATTAAAAATTATTTTCTATTTTTTAGTTTGGTTAGCTATAAAAGAGTGTTTTTTAGTTTCTCAAACTATTATTTATTTATTTTGAAAACATCGTGCTTGATACATAATCACCGTGAGTATATGAAGAATCGTCTTCATTTTACAATACTCGATTTTCCCAACATTTGACTCTTATGTTTCCTATTACAGATCATAAAACGTTTTTTTTTATTTCAATAATAATTTGATTGAATTCAAGAAAGAAGTTAAAATTGTAGGTTTATATCTATAGATCAGAATTTATCGTGGAATTCACTTATCAGTTGACTCAGAAGAAAAATAGCATCTCTTGTAGGTATATTTTATAAAATAAGAAATATCATTTCTTTTAAATACTTGAAAACAATTTATTTTTCTTCAATTCATTCGAACCTTCAATATGAGGCCATGTGTGACCGCATAACCCAAAATCCCAGTTCATTAACTCTATTTGTTTTAGTGATGAAACTACGTTTTTTCTAAATGGAACAGTGAATAGACAAAATGTGCCTTATTGGTACGTAAATCCGCACATTTTTCGAGAGGGTCGTACTCAAACTCCAGAGAAGACCAACGTATGGGCAGGTATTTTGGGTGACCATATCATAGGTCCAATATTTATTGCAGAAAAATCAACGGGGCATCTGTATTTAAATATGCTTCAAAATCAGATCCATCACAGTATTCAAGAAGTAGTTGGGGCACACTCAAATTAATTTACCATGGATGTTACCTTTCAACAAGATGGGGCACCCCCTCACTACTACGACTTATCCGAGAATGACTTAACGAGAATTTTCCGGGACGGTGGATAGGCCGAGGTGGCCCCATTGAATGGCCAGCTAGGTCACCTGGTATGACACCTATACCCCATTCAATTTGAACAAGATAATCATAGTTTCGTTGGATTTCCAATTTATTAACGCGATCAGTAAATTTTGTTACATCATTCCGTACAGACTCCAGGATCTTCTGAAGTCGTTTTTAGATCTCCTGACCTTAGTTGAGTTCTTTCACAGTAATGGAACCTCCAGGCAATTCGAAAAGTTTTTGCACAGTTACTTAACAGTGGGAGAAAATTCAACTGGGCACTGACAAATTCACGAAGACTACGACGTACCGTCTACTCAGTACTAGCGGCGGACCATCACTTATATACCAAAGGATAATATGCCTAGCTTGAGCAATTGAGCATATAAGGCGGGTTTAAAAAAGCAGCTTCCAATTCAATGCGAAATTATATCAAATACCGGGTCAAAACAATTTGTTGGCCGTAATAGGCAGAAAAAAATATGTCTAGGAAGACTTCAAGTAACGTATTCGAATTATTTCGAGTGCCAAAGATTATCAAGCTTTGTAGAAGAGAAGACATAAAAGAGGTTATATATACAGGGTCGAATCAATTTGTTTGGTCGTAATAAGCTTGAAACAATATAATTTCTTGACGAAACTATCAGAAATATTTCGGGTGCTGAAAATTCTTGTGTAGAGTGCGAAAAAAATGGCTTACAAGAGGAATTATATACAGGATCAAAAAAATTTGTTTGGCCGTAATAGACGAGGAAATAAATAATGTCTGACGAAACTTCAACTAAAGTACCCGAAATATTTCGAGTGCCAAAAATTATCAAGCGTTGTAGGAAAGAAGACATATAGGACGTCTTATATATAGGATCAAATCAATATGTTTGGCCGTAATAGGCAAAAGTACTTGAAATATGTCAAAAATTATTGAGCTTTTCAGAAGCGAAGACATAAAGTGGGTTATATATACAGGATCGAATCAATTTGTTTGGTCTTAAATGATAACGAACGATTCATTACGAAAGTGTGGCTGAACCATAAATAACTAAATTCCTTTTTGTGCCAAAAAATTTTACTCACTCCCCACCAAAAAGTCAACTGAGGTAATCCTGCATGTAACATTGACCATCTGCATGTAATATGGTCTCAGTTCATAGTTTTGAAATATATCGCTCACAGTAATTACGTCGAAATGAATATATCCCTTGAAATGACGTTTATATAACTCAGGCATTCTTCTCAAGGAATAATTTTTCTCTGTTTGTTGGAAATATAGGTCAGGATTTACGGTTTCTGGTTGTGGGTCTTTAGAAATGTTTGATTCAACTTCAATATATGAAAAAAAAAACAAGAATAGGACACAATACTTGACATTTACATCAAAGTTTCAAAACTGGTATTGCTCTCTTCCAAACATCTATATGGTGAGCCACACTGTACCTAAACATCGTTACGTATTTCCCCAGAAATATTGAAGATATTTTTGAAATTTGTACATTTATGTGGTTATAAGCTACTTACTTAAGTATTTGTTCCCATTTCGAATGCAATTGGTATCTATTCATTTCAAATTTGTAGTAGTGTCTATTATATAATTTTTTCAAAATACATTCATTGAAATGCTGGAGAACATAATTGAGATTACAACTTTCTACTTTGTAGAGATTAGAAATATTATGCCGTGAACAGATACATAGAAATTCGGTTGAAAAATAATAACTTATACTCTTTTTTTATGAATTTCAGATATGATCAACAGACAGTTTGAATAAAATTGTATTCAACAGTCAAATCATAACTGCTGTTTCTATTGTTATGGTGACTTCAGAGATTCAGATACCAGATATCTAAGAACTCGCATCAGTTTCAGAAAGTCTTTCACAACAACCAGTTCATTCTAAAATATTTTTTATGCCGCACAACCGTCAATTATTTTTAATTGAGAAGATTGCCTCACATTGATGAAAACCACTTACCTGTTAGTTCGAAAAAATGCGCTAAGCAAAACACCACAATTGACCCACATTCACGTATCACCTAGAAACAACAATCCATCAAAATTTTTATACGAATTCACCGTCACATCGCGAATCGCTCTGAACACACTCACCACCATCTTTTCTGGAGGGTCGGCATGAATTATTACAAAACTACAACACTCGTTTCTGTAGTTCAACTTCCAAGGCTGTCAACTGAATATGAAACTACACATGAGCGAACTTGGGTATATATTTAAACGAAATCTGTCAGTATACAATAAATAAAAAATAATTGAACAGGAATTATATCCCGCACAATCGATTCATTATTGTGAGAAACAGAACCATTGGCTGTTTTTGATAGCGGAAAGGAATGAATGTTGATTGATGTTTTAGAATTGTGTACTTTGATGAACATAATGTTGTAAAAATAATTAATGATGTTGAAATCGACGTGAATGACTAGAAAATGGAAAGTATGCTAAAATAAATTCGGTAGGTAATCAAAAAGTAGGAACAGTGTTTTCTGAAATATGTAGTCAAAAATTAAATAAAGCAACGGAACGAAACAGACCAACTTGCTTCATTGCTCAATGAATACATTATCTTCAAAAAAATATGTATTCAGTTAAAAATAGTTATACAGACCGTTCATTTAGCTAATCCCTTATTACAATTTCAGAAATGAAGAAAGTTACAGGGTGTGTCAAACTTGTCTCATTTGGGGAGGGGATAAAAATAATTTTTAAATCGCACCACAATTGCCACATTTCTTTTTTGGTTTCACCGTGTCTATTCCAAATAATATGAAAATAAGGAATATTTTGTGCTCTTTCACAATCCTTTTTATCAGATCTGAATCAATTTTCAATGTGACGTTTCGGTCATTGGATTTCATCATCAATGTTGTTTAAAAACTAATTATAACCACAAATTCGGCCTTGAATTTCTTGACATTCCTTTTTTAAAAAACGTCAACAAAATCCATTGCTCGTATAAAAATGTGATATCAAAATATGTATGATGTATTGTACTATAGCCTCTAACCATCAGCGTCTCTCACGATATCTCATTAAATGTTCTGATTATCGTTTATTGTTTCTTAAACACATTCATATCTACCAGATTCAAGAGATATTTAGAGTTACTGTATGTCTTCGAGTTCTAAATATGAAGAATATTGGTCCCTAATTTTTGAGACATTTCTGACGACGAATTGTGTGACATGATTCGAAAAGAAACATCGGGATTGAACGCATTGTGATACAGAAGAAAGTTAATGAAAATAATAATCGACTTTATTCATCACAAGGGATAAAGGATATCTAATTTGTATTTACATTATTTGAAGATACCTTATGAAGAACGGGCGAAGTGTCAGCTACAGCTGTTTTTCAACTCGACCCTGAGAGTAAATAGATATATAAAAAATTAATATAAAATGGAAGATATCAATTATATTATATCTTCTTCCTTTTATATTTTTATACACACTGTATCATGTTGTATGATGTTCATTGTCATATTCATTGTATTGCATTATGGTATTGTTCTTCGTTCGTATATTTGTATATTTCATATATTGTATTATTATTATCTACATTCATTATAGTTTATACTCTTACATTCTACATTTTTACATTATATATACATACACTTACTCAAATTCTTACATTTTACATCTAACATTTTATAGTTCATTTTTCTTACACGTTACATTCTTCTCCGCGAAACAAGTGCTTGCACTTATCGCAGAATTTCCTTATTTTCACTTCCACCACGTACTCATTATTGTATTTAAAATATTGTAGTGAATAAAGTTATTATTATTATATTAAACGTTTTCTAATTTTTCATTGATAGTGGGACGGTTATTGAGAGAAAGAGAGAGAGAGAGATAATTGATGATAATTATATTATAATAATTATTTCATTTCATTTTCATTTCCATTAAACGTATGCAACAAAGACATTTTGTGAGTAGATATCAGGTTTTTCAAAATGGCAGATCAGATACATAATGACATCTGTTGGTGTATATTGATTGTGTTTTGACTCACTATTAGTTTACCGCGAGTATGTGATCTTACGAATGAAATTAATGATTATATTTTACTCCAAAACTGACGATTGTGCATGATAATTGTGAAGTTACTTTGTAGGACCGTTACGTACAAGTCTTGTAATAAGACATGTACCAAATTGAAAATACGAGTAGCTAATATATTCTAAGTTTATTGGAAAGCGAGTGTTCGCTAAAAAGGTTGCTCAAGAACTATTTACAAACTAAAACAAAAATGTTCCAAACCTTTTACAACTAAAGGCGGGGCCTCAAATATGATAAGTTTTGGAGTAGGACGATTTTGGCAAGATAAAACAATCAACAGGAAAATAGTAGGCGGAGGCAAGGCGGTACGAAATTTGGAATGATAGAAGAAGCCAGACTTGGGCATTTGGAAAAGAACATATTGAAAAGAACAATGATAAGAGATATCGCCAAAAACATTTACTAGCAGAAAAGATTGAAATTCTCACAATTTAAAGATTATATGAGTCTGCAGTCCGGAAAATTATATTATTTTATTGGAGGGACGCAATTACCGGCTCTTAGGCTGTGGAATTTCCAACATAAATTCCATTTAGAGCTTATGAAATAAAATCTTTATCCAAAATTATTTCTAGCGACGTAACATGCCGCCCGCCTTAAACAATCTGGTTCAAGATCCATGAATAAGGGACAAAGCTTCTTTGTACAGCGCTTGTACTCGCCGCTTCTTGTTTTTATTGACACAACTCTAACGACGCCATCTTGTCAGGGGTGAACTTTCGTGTCCCTTCTCATAGACCACTTGAGTGGCGGTAAGTTTTCATTCAAGATAAGAACCAAGTCGCCTACCTTGAGATTGATCGGTTGACCACGGGAAGCGCGAGCCTCCATCATCTGGTGCAGGTACTTCTTATGCCATCGCTTCCAAAAATGCTGTTTGAGCTGCTGAGCATGCTGCCAAGCAGATAGCCGATTTACAGTAGTATTAGTAGGGTCAACCTGAGGAAATGTCAATGCGTTGATTATGAGGGAGTGCGCAGGAGTAAGAGGGAGTAGATCATTTGGATCTGATAACATGGGCGAAATTGGTCTGGAATTTAAGATTGCCTTTATTTCAATAACATAGGTTTCTAATTGCTCGAAAGTTAGAAGAGTGTCACCAAATGACCTAATCAAATGATGCTTGAACGTCTTGACCGCTGCTTTCCAAATCCCGCAAAAGTGTGGAGATCTGGACGATATAAAGTACCAATTGATCCTTTCTTCACTACAGAATTTTGAAATAACTTTCTGATAGGGCTTAGAAATGAATAAATTATATAACTCGGTCAGTTCACTTTTCGCTCCAACAAAGTTAGTGGCATTGACAATGAATTTCGTTAGTTTTTCCCCTTCGTGAAAAAAGGCGCTGCAGACTAGCGAGGAAGGCTTCAGTAGTAAGGTCACTAAGGAGTTCTAAATGGACAGCCTTTGTGCATAAACAAATAAATATCGCGACATAAGTTTTTACACGAGACCGATTACGATGACGTTTTTCCTTTGGGTACGTAGAAAGGGTCGCATTAATCAACAGCGATGCGCAAAAACGGTCGAGGGGATATCACTCGAAGCGCCGGAAATAATCCCATTGGATGATCAGCGAGACGTGGTTTAGCGCGGAAACAAGAAAGGCATTTGCGGATAATGTAAAGAGTGAGTTCGTGGCCTTTAAGGGGCAATATACTTGTCGAACCGAGTACAACGTTGCCTCAATGCTTGAGCCTGTGTTCAGCTCTTATATATGCGTTGGGGAATGCTGGGAAGATAGTACAATTGGATGTCGCTGCTCTTCAGCAATAGAAGCGCGACCAAGTCCACCTCCTACTCTTAAAATACCATTGTCATCTCAAAATGGATTCAATGGAATTAGTTTAGTGTTGGGCGGAACCGGATCACCAATTTTTATTGCTTCAATTTCTTTTTTTGAAACATAATTGAACCATATTAATTATAATCCTATGTGCATGATCTAACTCAGCAGCACGTAAAGAACCGCGTTCGCGTAGGCTGTAGGGCTTTTTAGCATTATTAACGAAGCGTAATAAGTACGCAACCATTCGCTGAGTTTTGTTGCTTCAAGAAGATCATACCCGTTGATCTCGAGTTTCATGCAATTTATATTGGGAATAATGGGTTTTAGATCAGGCAATTTAACTGCAGCTAGAACTGAATTAGGCCAAGTGTTACTATTGTGGGTCAACCAGGGAGGACTGATAAAACAAATATCACATTCTACGAACTATGAGGGAGTCTAACCACGTGATAACTGATCAGCAGGATTGCTTTCAGATGCGACATGGCGCCAATAGCACGATGATGTAAGAGTTTGTATTTCCGAAATACGATTTGATACGAATGTTTCCAAACGGTAGGCTGGGGTCTTTATCCAATGCAGCACAATGGTAGAATCGGACCATAGATATGACTCATATATAGTTAACAAGATAGACGACCTGACGGATTGGTAAGGTCGAGCAAGTGAAAGGCCAGCACTTTAGTCGTTCTGGTCTTTTGCCAAAGAAACATGTCTTGAAGTTGAATATTCATTTGAAAAATTAGTGTAATCTCAACGCATTTGAGAGGTTTGCTGAAATGTGCGTTCTAATGCATAGAAATGTATCAGCGTGGATACGTTTGATATACGTAATGATAATCTTTTGTCATTGAAGGGTAAATGTACCTCAAACCTTCCTTCTGAACTTTGTATGCAAGGCATACAAAAGGAAAGGGCTTGCCCTTCGCAAGCCTTTTTCTCAGTTGATAAAACAACGCTAGAGGGTGGTTCCTCAATTTCCCATAATCTGGCAGATTAACGTATAGTGACACGTGAGAATGGACGTACGTGGCCTGAGAAGACAATCCCACACTTAACACCATCAGAGTGGTTCTTTAAAGTTATTTGCCCGATACTGAGCAATTTATAAAATAGCTTTAATCCAATTGACGCGTCAATCTTGTAAGGATTGAAGAAATCTGGGCCAGCCAGCGTAATATTTTTGGGCAATTCCAAATCTCCTCGGTAAAATTGAATGGATGGCATCGGTTGGCTGATTGATGAAACGATCAAAAATTCAGCCGATTTTTCTTATTTATTGAACTTAGATTTCAATGTAGCGTGAGTGGAAAATTTAACACACGTGGAGGTGCTATCATTTCCAGTTACATAGATGTTAACTGGTTTTTTAATTAGACTCAAGGGATTCGCAACTTCCTCAGTTATGAAGTGCGCTTGAGAGCCAGCATCCAAAAATATACGGCAAGTTATGCTATTTCCTTGATTGTTGATAATATCAACCAAGGCACTGGCTAATAAAGCCTGAGAAGTAATTTGGGTCTGCTCATTAATCTTTTTTGAAACAAAATGAGACGAAACCTGAAGTTCACCAGTTTGATCTGTTGACCTAGCTGCTGTATCAAAATGTGGCAAGGTTTGGTGTTCTCATTTACAAAGGCGGTTGCGAACTACATTTCGAGGCTCTATGCCCCTTTTTCAAGCAATTTGTACACCAACAACCCTTCCTTGATGCCTCATATCGAGCATGAGAAGTTGAGGCTGCAAACTGATCACAGGAATAAATAGAATGCTTGTTGTCGTTACAAAATGAACAACAATCTACAGCACTCAAGAAATGCGATATTATGATGCGTTAGCGTTGTGGCGTTATGAACGTTATGAAAAAGTACGTTATGATGAAGTATATTATGATGGATTACGTTATGAAACTGTACATTACGCCGAAATACATTTCCATCTTGTACTATGCGATCAATATCGTTTAACGTTATGACAGAGTAAATTTCTGCGTATTACGATGTCTATCCCGTATATTATGAAGCATTAGGTGTCCTCACCTGAAAGGCAATGAGGCTGCTGACTCCCTTGCATAGGAGGGTGCTGCAAGCATCTTCATCGGACCAGAACCTATCATTGGGATTGCTTTAGGCTTTGCCAAACAAACATTGAGCACCTTGATGGCAAGAAGTTTTGAAGATGCTGGCAACATTTTCCATAGTTGGCTCACTCCAAGGCGTTCATTCACCCTTCGAAGCTTGATACCAAACAGTTGTAGCGATGAACTACGATGTCTAACAGGACTTCTTCACAGGTCACTTTCATCTGAATCATCATATGCAGAGACTAAGACTGTCGGAAGACAGTGTGTGTCACCTCTGTGCCTGTCCCGCTGGGGACCCAATCAGGTTTTCAGAGTTTGGCAGAGCCGCACTCTTACCATCTGACCTGAAAGATCACTCACCATACAAACTAATCGGTTTCGTTAAGAAGCTGGGTTTGTTTGGTGGAATGTGAATAGATGTGAGCCACAATAAACCCTTGCGGGTTGCGGTGGGAAATTAAGGACTCAAATCACTTCGAGAAAGTAAGAACTTTGGATCTGAAACCAAAAAATTTTCTGTTAGCTTCGATGTCGTTCCTCTCTTTATCATGGTACCACCATCCAGGACAAAAAGGTGCTATGATGCAATCACTTCTTGATCGTGCCATCAGGATTCGTAAACCACATCTTCTTGAAGAAGAACTTCGTCATCTAGACCAAGCTCTACAGGTCAAACAGGTCAAAGGGTTTACAGAGCAAAAAATTAACGTGCTCTACATCTTAAAACAATACTCCAACTTCGACCACGATCTTGCCGCCAGTGGTAGGCACAGCCTACTTGCCTTACATAAACAAAGTCACGGACCGCAGAAGAAAAAAGTTTAAAAATACTTTGTTTCTATTGGAAGACAAGGCCTGAAGGGTTTAGAAGGAGAATATGTTCAAAGTCGACTGCTGAGCATGATCACTTTAAATATTCTGAAGGAAAGAAAGAGTAGTATGAACAAACATGAAGATAGCAGGAAAGGCTTGGCAGTCCGTACGAAGGTTATGAGAGAGTTTCTCTCGTACAAAAAACTACATGGAATTATTGGTAATCATTATGGTATATGGTATAATTATGTATAAGAACTCAGGGATCTCGAGAACATATATTATTATTCGGAAAAATAAATATGCCGCCATTGGGAAGATTTTATTTTAGTAATTTGGCAGTTGAATTGAAAACAGGCATCAATAAAAAGAAAATCATCATTGAATAGCATACTTACCATTAAAAAATTGGAAAAATGACGAAATGACAGTAGAGTCCAAATTTCGAGCAAAGGTATAAAATTGGAAACTGAGCAACGTTTTTCTTTGGCGTAATTCGAAATTTACAAAAAAAATGATTTTTTAAGGATTTTCGAAAAAAATGTCAAGTCTGACAGGTTTAGAGTGGCACATGACAAAAGGAAAGAGGCCTTTTTTTCAAGCACAAACTAACTGCGAATTCAAATTTTCATTACATCTATTAAGAAAAGCTTCCATATGTCGCGAACTTTTTGTGACACTGAATAATCATATATCATAAAAATGATCCGTGTGAGGATCAGAAACAGAACATGGAATGAAACGGACACGTGTTTCTGGCTATTGGCCTCATCAGCGCGGTGTAGCCAAGTGCAAAGATGGGCAACACTTGGTTGCCAAAATAAAGAGGAAACAGCTACCTCCGAAGTGATTTTAGGATTTCCCAGAAATTCTAGGTCTCCTAATTGAAACTACAAATGTGCGGTAGGCTCCTGTTGGTGACTCCGTTCGTTTCATATAGAGCATAAAGTAAGGATGGCATTCCAGAACATCACTGAGGAACAGCTGATCAATGTGATGCGCGCAACAATTGAATAGGTTGAACTTGGCCGTGATCAAGGAGGAGACCATTTTGAAAGTTTATAATCGTAATGGACTAATTTGTGACTTTCTTGCAATTATTCAGGAAAATTCATGTTATAAACTTTCCTAACACTAGTGTTAAAATATTTTTAACACGCTACTTTGTATACACCATCTTTTCATACTCTTGACAACCATTAAAAAGTCACTTTCGATGACAGATATATGTTGTTATTACGATCTGGGAATACGCTTCAAGTAGATATATTTTCAAATTCTTTTGTAATGATTCAAAACATATTAATTTGGCTCATTATTAACAAACCCTTTAAATCTTTCTCAGATGGTCTCCATAGAAATAATGACAATAACAATAACGTCATTTATTCTTGATTGAAAATAATGGCATACAAGTGCAAATGGTATAAATGGATGAATAAATAACTGATAATCGAAAAGTAACCCAATACTTCTCACGTCGTTGTCTATGGTCGTTCACCTTCAGTTCCTGGGTCAGTATAATTTTAAACGGGTGCAGGCCCGGGTCACGTCCCTAAATTCAAAATTCGCCAAGTTGTTGTCTCCGAAAAGCCGAGTTCTTGTGAGTGACACGAAATAGACTGTCTCAGATTCTACTGCACACTCGCGGGGACGATTATATCGACCGTAAAATGAGCGGAGCGCGCGCTACGTTGCCCGAACAGAACACTCATTTTGATGAAACAATTCTATCATTCGCACGTGTTTTTGAATTAATATATCCGTTCATGGTGATTTGGCAAAACAGACTGAGTCAATGACAACTAATTTGACAGATGTAACTTCTACAGGATGGCCGTTCCCTGTTGAAAGACCCTATATAAGAGTATACAGTCTTGAAGATCGTTTTTTTCTTTCTTCTATTTGCCAATATTTTTGTCTGTTCTTATTTCAATATCGTAGTGACAGATCCAGGGCTAACTAAAAACTTAAAGTTTGCAACTGATTGTTGTCACTTTCTTTTTCGCTACTCTACTGTACTTTCTCTCCAACTCGTGAGTTCTTATGTCTTTCTGAAAAAATATGGAAATTCATTTCAATGCCACCTCGAACGAATCGAATGGTTCTAGTTCCGAGGGAACATTATTGTTATGGCCAGTGTAAACAAATCGAAAATCCAATTACAATCTATTAATTCCCAACGAGCCCATTATACAAATTCTCCCACTTTAAAATACCTAAGAGCGGGTCCATAAACAAGCGAGCATCGGGAGTGCGAGAAGTGTAACGTTCATTTGTTCATGTCGAAACAGAACACAACACAACCAAACAAAAAACACCGTAAACATCGGAACATCGCCTTTCGTCGTCCATGAAACATTGGCATTCTTGCAGTTTGCCATCTCCTTCCACACCTTCCTCGAGAGTATCTCCGTCCTTCTTCTGCAGCGGCCGTAAATTATCTCTAACCAATACAACTGGTTGAATTATTGTTTTTTTACCTCATTAAATAAATTTTCGAACTCAATAGGTGTTTTCGGAAAGGAAAAAAGGTTGAAAAGGCGACGGTATTTATTCTGTGCCGATGAATATATTTGGAATATATCAAGTTGTTTGTTGTAATAAAGGTATTAATAAATTAGGTAGCTGTCATGCAAAGAAATGTTGATTTTGGAGATCGTTAACACGCTCTTTAAGTATAACCAATCGGAAACATTTCATGTGCTATTGTGAATTTCACGGCTGGAATCCGTTGATTCTTTCAAGGTTCAGCAGTTTATGACTCTGAGAAGAATCCAAAACGAATACAAATATCATCGGAAAAACTATAGTGAGGAGTTAGATTGTTCAATGATACGTCAATTGAAGTTGACTTTGTGGATTGTGTTGTCATGCTGAGTCTTCTGGGAAAGCTGGTCAATTTCCTGGAACCACTTCCATGATATCAGGAGTAGGGAAATCTTCTTCTTCAAGAAACTCACATATTTTGCAAACAAGAGTTTGATATCTATTCTTTTACTTCAGTGCAAGAAGTATCAACAAGTCTCATTCCCCCTGTACTAAACTCAGAGCTCTTTAATCCAAAGATGTTCAGCTTTCTATTTCAATGAATTATCCAAAGTTTTCACTGGTTCTTGCACCTCATTCCTGGGACATCTCATTTCACCAAGATCCCAATAAAATCGTACTCTCGCTTCCTTCTTCGCAATAGAACCATACTCTCTCTATGACAGGTCACTTCGATTTACGTTTGAGTTACCTGACGTTGCAAGATTCTATTCAAAGATATGACTTTTCTTCGTTGATGCTATGATAAATGATATAAAACAACCTTCAGAAATGGAACTGTGCATTTTTCTGAACACAAATCCATAAGAAAATAACTGATTTTCTTTGATCAATATGCTCTTTCAACTGCTGGGAATTTTTGGACAACTGGAAGTGTAGCAAGAGCTAGAAGAGCTGGAAGAAAATCTACCTCAGAATGGAAACTGATAGTAATCTTTCCTTCTGTAGTTGGACGAAAATATCAACCACCAAAATTTGCAATACTGAACATAAATACACATATTTTTTGAGAAGGTCACACTTAAACTCCCGAGAAAATAAATGTCTGGTGGGAATATTGGGAGAGCATATTTTTGATCCCATTTATCTAGAGGAAAATCTGACTGCTAAGTTATATTTGAAAATCCTTCAAAACCTCATTCAACTACAGATTCAAGAATATGTGGCTAACAATCAAGGCAAATTCTTGAATCCAGTTATTTTCTAACAAGATGGTGCGCCACACACTTTTTGGGCCTGTGATTTTTGCTTTTGGGGCTATATCAAATTGAAAACTCATGCAACTTGGAAAAATACGCAGACTTGAATTACCAGAACATTCCAAAATGTTGGAAATGACTTCCATAAAACATACAGAACCAGAGGTATCTGAGCTGACTTCTTCTTATCTGAGAATGTTGTCCAGTATAACAATGATGGCGTTTCCTTCGCAATTTTTCTTTTCGTAGAATGTTCAGAGCTTTCAATTACTCAAGAATAGTTTGAGCAGTTGGAAATCGTTCTTGATCAAGTTGCTCTCTGATTTTCCATCTGCCTTTTTGTGTCCATAAATGGCATAGTCGCCTCGGAGGGGGTGATTCCCAATGTAGTTATCGCTGTCGTT
>WOGR01005291.1:0-13934 GCA_015342045.1 Leptinotarsa lineolata | reverse complement strand
TCCTTCATTTATTTGTTTGATGAGTTTGATGTTTTCTGGTGGGGGAAAGTTATGATTGTTTTATATGGCGTGTGTGGCGAGATTTGATTTATATATTATTGGATTGATGTATGCTTTCTTGTGCTCGTCGTACCTTTGGATCAGTTTTTTCTTTCTTTGGCCTATATCGAACTTGTTGCAGTCTGAACATTGTATGCTGTACACTCCGTTTAGGTTTTTGTCTTCTTCTTTTTCACGGCTGTTTATTTGTTGTGTTATTTTCGTGTTCGGTTTATAAGTGATGTTGATAATCAAGGGTTTGAAGATGTTCGTAAGTTTTTTGGTTTGATGAGCTATGTATGTGAATGCAGTCCATCTTTGTGTTGTTTCATCTATTGGAGTCGTTTGATGCTTGTTCTATATTTTTTGTTTGATTCTATTTTCTAATTTATCTATTGTCTTTTGAGTATATCCATTCTCGTTTGCTATTTGGTATATGATTTTCCTTTCTTTGTTCCGGGTTTCATTTGAAAGTGGTATTCTTAGCATTCTGTAGATGAATGCGTTATACGCAGCCATTTTGATATCAAATATATATTATTAAACATCAATGTTTTGTCCTGCAGGTCAAACCTTCTGTTCCCACCGCGATAAATCAGACTTCAACGAACGCCTTTTTTCGTAGATAACAAAACACCATTCAAATAACCCTTTTTTCAAACTTCACCCCTATTTATACTCGTCATTACGAACAGTCGATAGTTTGTTGATCCCGACGACCTTCAAGGAATTCGCCTCTTCTTCCATTAAAATGATATCGACTATTCCATCAGCATGAATACTTTATTGACTCTGGTTTCCAATTATGAACCTATAAAAAATTAAACAGAAGCTATTAATGGTAATTAGAAGACCAAATCGGTGGCTTTTCATTGTACGGTTACCTTCGCGTCGATTCTGATAGTGCTTTTCATGGGTCAACACTTTTATTCGCGGTGGGAAGCATACGGAATATTACGGAAGGTAACAAAAAATTTCAAAAAGGTTTTGTTTCTGGGTGATTAATCAAAATGGTAATTTGTTTCACATGTTTTGTCCGTTTTAATGTGTTTTTTTTTTAATCAAAACACAAGTATTTCAGGAAACTTCTTAAGGCGCTCTAAGGGCGGTGCCTGTGCGAATTTAGCAATTCACGTTAGATTTGAATAGCTGGAAATCACATTAATTTGGAAAAACGTTCTCAGGAAGTTTATTCCACATAAACGCAGTTCTCCAAATGAAAGAGTCCTTAAACAGTGAAGTCCGAGGTGTACTGAGTTGAACCTCAAATCGATGAGCAGCCACAGTCCATCGCGTATCTCTGATTTTTCTTGCCCTTTTTGGGAATGGGATGAACGCGAGCAATCTTCCAAGAAGAACAAACACCCCTTCCTTGTAAGACAGGTTGAAAA
Source organism: Leptinotarsa lineolata (assembly GCA_015342045.1). NCBI lineage: Eukaryota > Metazoa > Arthropoda > Insecta > Coleoptera > Chrysomelidae > Leptinotarsa > Leptinotarsa lineolata. The sequence continues at coordinate 12,504 of WOGR01005291.1, read as the reverse complement.
GTCTGCAAAATACTGGTGTGAGTTCATTTGCGCACTTTTAAAGAACGATGGCGGACACTTCATCAGGACCAGACGCCTTGTTGATACTGAGCTATAAGCTATTTCAAAATTCTTTTGATCAGACGTTGTCGAAAAGTAATTTCCGGCTATGGATTTTAGTGTGGGAATAGTGGGTGGTGCCTTCCCCAGACTGTGGAGTGGGACGCAAATTGTTCAGCTAGTAGATTTGCTTTTTCTATGACTGATTCATTAGAGTTTGAAGTGAAATAATAAAAACGGACATTTGAAACAAACTAATACAAACACCCAGCTCACGATAATCTGCCATCAAACAATTGCAACTAGAAAGACATTTTTTATCGCAGATAGGTTTTACACACTTACACATCTTTCGTCGCCGGAGAGAGAAGTTAACTGATAGAAGAATTTGCCTCTTCTTTTCTGGAGACGATCTTTTTTTGGCTTTCGGAGAAGATGCCGATGCAGGGTTCGCTTTCTCTTTTTTGGTGCTTTCATCTTTTTTGTTGGTCTGCAGCTTTCATTCCGAACTTCAATCAGAAAACGACGTTTATGATTTTTTATCCGTTTGGAAAAAGTTACGTCTCTTTGACGAACATAACGTTTGGGACAAGAAACATGAGTCAACTTACTTTCTCCTGATTTACCCGACACTGGGGTTTCGTCTTATTTTCTTGTTTTTTTTTTATTTGTTTCAGGTTACTGCATCTCTTCACTGAGCGATCCAAGAAGGAAATCTTCACACATTCCTTACCGCGACTCGAAGTTGACCAAGCTGCTTGCAGACTCGTTAGCGGGAAATGGAGTAACGCTGATGGTAATTTTTCAATTTGTGTATTTTCGGTTGAGAGCTTGGATTGAAAATATTCGCAGAAAATAAATCATTCCTGAAACTTTTGACATTTATGATTATATATTTTCACTCGGTTTTTCCATTTCTGCAGATAGCTTGCATTTCTCCAGCTAGGTCGAATATCCACGAAACTCTCAATACTCTCCGATATGCGGCGAGGGCTAAGAAAATTCGTACGAAACCCATTGTATTGATGGTATGTATTGTGTGTTAGATGAAAATCAGATACTGTTCCCTTTGTGAAAAATGACCCGAATGATAGAAATCACAGCAAGGTACTGAATGTTGTTTCCAGGGCCGGCAAACTAGGCGACCGCCTAGTGACTTTTATTATATTATTTTTAAAACATTTCATACAATTTTAAGTACTTATGGTCTCTACTCAAAGTGAACTGGTGTGGTGATTTATGCTCAGAAAGATAATGTGAGATGTAGTCGAATTACTTTTTCACTACAAATCAAACTCAAAAGTGAGACTACGTACAGAGGCAGTACCAACAAATGCGAACGCTAGTGGAATGGGAGCAAACATGTGTTCGCTGATGATTTCGATTTGGAACTGCATAAGCGCAAAACTTTTTCAACTTTCAGCCAGGTGAATCATTGCGTCGTGGTCTCTATCTATGCCCTGTGCCTCGTCACAATCGTTGTCTGTTTTGTCTCTACTACAAAAAACAAAATCAGTAAGGAAATATCCTCCTTCAAATTCAAACAGAAACAATAACATTTAATGAACACTTTTTGGGATTTATTCTTCTTTTGGAAAATTCCTGAAAAATAGTGACACTGAAAACCTTGGCCGCGAAAGACATTTTGTCAGTTCTCATTACAGTTTCGCTGGTTTACTGATAAACAGAAAGTATCCAGATAATATTTAAAAAATTTAAATTAATATTAGCAAAAAAACATGTTGCTTCTCATCGTTAGAGTAAGTCAGTCATTCCGTAACCTAACATTTTAACGTATTTGTGACACAGAACTATAACTTATAGTTCTGTGTCTGTGAGTGTCTCCTCTATTAATTTATGCTCTATGGTTGGATGGCGGACGAAGATTGTTATTGTCATTTGTCAAATGTGTGAAAATGGATAGGAAACAAAAAGTATTAAGGAAAACAAGTTAGCCGCATAAAGAAAAACATAGAAATTAAATTATGAAAATAATATATACAACATAACTTGCATTATTCATCAAAAGTTCATTCTTATATCAGAGGAAATTATATAGTAGAGTAAACATAAAGTTTGTTCTGTTTCTAACACCCGAAAATGTTCGAAAACTGCGCAGGACATGATGCGTAGAAGCAAAAAATTGCAAACAGTCCGAGATGGTTTCAGACACTTGGTTTTGGTTAAACCAGAACAATGTCAGAACCATAGAATATCGGGTTCCGATATTATGTGGTTCTGCACACAATGCATTTCGAGGTGACTAGTGCCATCTATAGTATATATGAAGAGTCTCAATTTGGCAAGCAGGCAGGAAACTTTGAAATATATCCATAGTTTGGGTTGCCTGTCATTAAAAAGTTTCTTGGGTGTTCACATTTGAATTAAAACGTATAAAATTTAATTTTATTCATAATTTTTGCAACTGTATCAAGTGAAAATGAAATTCATAGGATTAATAATAAAATATTTTTCAAAATGTTATCAACTCTATGAATTTTTGATCCTCAACAGTGAAAATAAAGAATACTTTTTCAGTAAAGAGAAAATTCTCGTTCTTTCAGAGTTATATAAAGTATACAAATCAGAAGTTCCGCAGCCCTTAGAATTTGAAGAATTAATTAACCATCTTCGGAAGATGAGGATGATGGTGATGAAGAAGACAAAAAAATACTCTTGATCGTGTCCATTTTAATATGTAGTGTCTCCCTGTAGCCGGAAATTCAGGTTAAATGTTACCCAACCTCAGTCACCAACTTACAAAATTAAGTAAATAAAAAAATATCCTAGAACCTAAACAAATTTCCAGGACAGTTTCGGATAATTTCACAGTGGAAACCAGTACAGAGGATTCAATAATTTGAACGTATCCTCAAAAAACTGAAACTGTGCACGATCCTGAAGTCCTAGAACCCGTATTTTATAGAATCTATAATGTCGATATAAAATGTAATACGTAACATTATTTGACAAATTTTTTTTTCCATTATCAATTATTCCATTGATTATATTCGACAGGATCCAAGGGAAGCCCTGATCTTAAGCTTAAAGAGAGAAGTGAGTGTTTTACAGACCGAAAATGACCATCTGCGATCTGCTTTGAGCTATTCTGGATCGTCGATTGGCGACTCGTCTAATGGTAAGTTCGCAAATGGACCCACGACAATTAAATCTTCTATATAAAACAAAGTCGCAAAATCGTGTCAATTACACCATTTATAAATCAAGAACGGCTGGACCGATTTCGAAGATATGTAAACAACATAGAGAAAATATTTCGGAATTTACCAACACGAACGTCTATACATATATAGATACATATATTTTTCGGGTGTTTTAGACTTTCATTGCCTCTCATTGATTTTTACAGAACGACGAATCATCCAAACTCCTCCGCGTATAGATCTGGAGCAACTCGCCAGTTTGGAAGGACCCCAACTGGCCGAACTTATCAAATTGTACATGATAGAAAACGAAGCGTTGAAAAAGAATAACGAGGAGCTTTTCACTTCTCGAGATCTTCTCCAGAGGGACCACGAACTCGTCTGTAGAGAGAACGAACGTCTGATAAAAAAGTTGGAGGAAGTCAATTCGTAAGAGAAACTTAACGGAGATTATATATTGTGTATAATATTTATTTCAGAATATGTTGCAGATCTCCCTTGATACCGGCTAGACCAGCATTTTCTGCGGAAATTTTGAATGGCGGAACAGACACAACCAATATCTGGACCAATCCTATTCCTGATAAATCGCCGGTAGGTGAATAGAGCGTTTTTTGTGAAGAGACACTTGAGTATTGTCTAAGGATTTAACTTGAGGTTCCCATCTCATCGGTTTTGACAAACTAGTCCATCAAGGCAGATATCATCCATCTCCTGAATATTTAGCTGAGCATTCAACCATCTTTGGGCGATTTTTCCACAAAAACTATTTTCTTCTAGAATCAGTATAACTGATGTTTAACGTTGCCAGCTGAACGCTATCGTCTAGCCACTGAGTTCGTACATATATAAATATTTTTGAAAGCAGAAAATTATGCGGATTTTTTCAGAAGAAAAAGGTTTTTCTATGTTAGCCTACGAACATTTCGGCAGAAATAGTAAGAGAACCACCTAACTCATATTCTCGAACATGGTGAATATAATTCATGCTCCAGTGCAGAAAGGTTTCTCAACTTCATAAAAATCGTTTTCCTTCCACCACAATGAAAATTGTTTACTTTCAGCGGCAACAATCGTCAATTTATTGCTGTATTGAATCCATACTAATTTTCATTTCTAATTCGAATGTTCTCTTCATTGGGTTTTATTGGTTTGCTTCATGTGACAGTTTAAAAATCAAATGAGATACTTCTTTACGCCATGGCGTATTCTTCACTACATTCTGTCAAGAAAGTACCGGGAATCGATTATTTAAAAAGCCCGCATGGAGGGATTACCGAAATTGTTTTTATACCTAGGTTGGTACAACTGTTCGCTATACTCACGTTGAGTTTTAGCGCCATAAGTTAGTTACTTTGTTTACAGTACATGATGAGTTAAATAATTTTGAATGTGTTTCGTGATTTTTATAATGGATGAAAACATCGAACGAAGAATTTGTCTTAAAATGTTGCACATGCGTATAATTGGTACGTACCTATGATTTGCCTCGCTCTGGTCGGCCATCAACATCCTCAACTGAACGTCGTTCAAGTCTGAGAGACAGACACTGAAATTCGTATGTCTCACGAATCAGTTCGTATCATCTTAAAAGAATCACTCAATCACATAGAGGTCGCTGAAGACATGTTAGAACGAGTCAATTCCGAGATTTCGACCAAACGCATTGTAATTGGTGATGAGACATTTGATATGCAAACCAGTCAACAAGCTTCGGAATGAATGCTTGAACTGTGCCGAAACCGAAAAAAGCTAGTCAAAGTCGATCAAAAGTGAAAGTGATGTCAACAGTTTTTTTCGAACACCGCGGTATTCAAATTCGTAAAAAAGACCATATATGTGAAAAAGAAACTTATGAATTTTGCACCACGATAAATCAACATTTCACAAAGCTACCATTGTGAACGAATTTCTGGCCAAAACTAACAAACCCAATCGAACGGACACTGTATTCGCCTGATATGGCTTTGGCCGATTTTTTCTTTTTCCAAATCAAAAATTACCACTTCGAGGCACCAGTTTTCAGTCCATAGATGGCATAAAAGACAAATTCGCAACGAGTACCAAAGTATATTTCAAAAAATTTGTTTAAAAATTGTTTTGATGATTGGGTTGTTCGTTGGCGGAAGGGGCCTACTTTAAAGGCAATACAATAAATTCGGATACAAGTTTTGCGTTTCATTGACCTGTTCCCGGTACTTTTTGGACATAGTAAGTAGTATAGCTGGTGGAAGTTACAATTCTCATCTTAGTCCGTTGTTTTTGAATCGAAAAGTGATTTCAGGGTTCCTGCCTTTCAATATAGCACCGGACCCAAAATCGCCATTCTAAACATTCCACTTTTTTCTATACCAATTGTAGAAACTTGAAAGATAATATAAGTAAGAAATCAGGCGAAATATCGGAAAGTCGATGACAATTCGTTGTCAAGTTGAATTATTTTGTGGCATGTAAGATCATAAAATCAGGTTATACGTAATTTGTTAGTGACCAGCCACCTGTCATACCCACTTATTGATAACGTAACAATATAAAGAAATTCAACATCACAAAATAATAATTTCAGGATAATTCACCTCCAACTCAACTACCAGAATCCATTAGAAGAGAGCTTAATAAACGACAACTTGGAAACGGGTAAGTTTATAATTTAAATCCTACATTCTGTAGAAATGTAATAAATACATTTTCATGCAACTCTTTTAATCTAGGAAGATATGAGTTCTTTAAGCATTTCAACAGTGAGATTTTTGGACTTCTACAGAGCAGGATGAGTATTATGAGGAATCTCGCTTTTTGAAGTTTGAATTTTCAAAAAATTATTCAGAATGTTTACTTTTTTCTATTATTTCTAACGTGGAAGTAAAATTTATTATTTTAATTATAATGTTAATATTCTTTGGAAAATATTTTTTGTGGATGACACGATTTTTCTTACTATTCTTTTGGGTGTATAATCTTGTACAATCTGAAAAAAAAGGCTTTTCACAATTGGAATAAATTCGTCACTGGAATCAATCAAGTCACCCCGCAGCGCCAATTGATTTTTTGTTGTTGTTTGATAATTTCATAATTTGTATTACTTTCCAAAACTTCAGAAATAAAGTCATTTATGTTCCGACAGAAATATTTATTTTCTTATTTTTACAATTGGAGCTGAAGTTTTCATGTGAATTTTTGGTTTTGAAAACTGACCAAAACGTCGACCACTGAAGAAAGATATATAACACTTCAGCAGATTCTCTATTGATCCGGCTCTGTTTATTTTTCAGTTTGTAATAGATTATATACTCAAACAACAATAAGAAAAATAATGTTGTTGTATGATGTGGCCAATTGTACCAAAAACACAATCGCTGTTAAAAAAAGGCTTCATTTTTGAGTCAATCGTTGGTAAAACCAAAAGGCACCAATTTCGATATAAGAATATAAGTTTTCACAGTCATAGATTCCATACATTATTTCTTTATAGAATTGGACAACGAAGACATAACTCGCTCGAAGATAAATCGAATGCAGCACGAATGATCCGTTTACGGACATCTGAATCTTTTGATAATAAAAATAGCAATGAGAAGTGAGTATATCAGTTAGATAATTGAATTCTTATGTATTGTCATATTATTCCCAAAAAAGATAGGGAAAAGCTAAGAAGCCCCAATAAAATAATTGTAATCCTGAATCCCGTTTTTGGAAATGACTTGGTTGGGTTATATTTCTAATGTAAAAATTATTCGACCAATTTATTACATTTATTTTATTCCCAGCAGAATTGCTCCAGAATCAAACACTGCATTTGAAGATTCTTCACAAAGACGTTTCTCCGTTGCACTGCCTAATAAATCAAAGAATCGAGAGGTATTTGGCAGTATTATTTCCTTAACAGATGATGAAGATTTGAATTAATCATCTCAAATTTGCTACTCGTTTTCACTTGATATGCTATGCTAACTTCCTTGTTCCAGAGTGTGTCATACCTGGACGTTTTTATAGTTAAACAAAATAATATGATAGAATGTATTTTAAACAGTTATATTGAGAATTTATTGAAAATTGTTTACTTATTGTTGGAACTAGGAAATATATTTTAACTTCATACGGTATTGTTTGATTTTTCCTGTAGAACAACTTGCTGCAACATTTGGGGGGGATAATATTTTTTACATGACATTGTATACTCTACTGTATGACTTAAGCTTTGTAACCATGATCTATTTCATGCACAATAAACTTCATTATCGTCGTGATAATCATCATTATATTAATCGTTTTTGTTGACGTAATAAAAACGAATGTAAAGAGGGATATAGCTATTCATTCCTATAGAATTTATATACGAATCTATCTATCGATGTGACTTACTTGATTACATTTGCGTAGGCCGTTTTAAACAAACGCTTAATAACGTGTATGATTGTACTGATGATACTAAGGGGTGATTTATTATTTTCTGATAGATAATCATCGACCAGGACCTACCCCGGCCTCTTCAATCGTGACTCCGGCCGTGAAAGAATATGTTATATCATTTTTTGAATCAAAAAGACATGGCAAGAGATGTTTGTTACATTACAAAGATTATATAGATGTAACAATGAGTGTTGTGACTACGATTCTAGATAAGTAGAATTTGGAAGCTCTGAACATCATCTCCTGATGATGCTCACTTGGTTAGCAAAACTGCATCGATAGACAGCATTTTCGTTTGGGTAAGAGAAACGTTTTTTCAATAGAAACGATTCTTCATGACAATAAATCAGTGTTTTCCTCATTTCTCATGTTCGAATTATGAAGCTAGATGTCGCACATTTCGACAATTCTTTGTTTTCCTAGAGATTTGCCCTGCCATCTTGCGAGAAGTCCCCTCGAATACGTGGCAACATCGACAACAATGAATTGAGCAGCGGTTACTGTGAAAGAGGAGAAGAAGAAGGAACACAGAAAATAGTGTCAATTTGTCAATTTCCAATTTCCTAATTTCTTTCGCTATCATGGCTCCAACGTAAGGGTTTTAACTTTTTTTTAAATCTTGATTCATCCGCTAACTACACTCTATTTATCGTTGAAATTCATCATTTTCTGTTAAGAACAAGTGCTTTTGTTATAATTAAGTGATTATTAGTTGCAAAACAATGTGTTTTTCCACAATAAAATCAATCTCAGGACATGTTTATTTACATTATGTAGAACTTACAATTTTATTTTAGGGCTAAGAAGGCACCTGAAACCAAAACTGTAAAGGGGCTACCAGCAGTTCCCGAATCTGTACTGAAGCACCGCAAAAGGCGCGAGGCTTCCCGTGCGAAGAGTTTACAGATCGCCATAAAAAAGAAGTCTGAGCAAATCAAAAAACGCAAAGATATCTTCAAGAGGGCCGAACAGTACGTTAAAGAATACCGGCTCAAGGAACGAGATGAAGTAAGGTTGATCAGGCAAGCTAAAACAAGAGGAAACTTTTACGTTCCTGCCGAAGCCAAGTTGGCATTCGTAATCCGTATTAAGGGGTAAGTGTTTTTAAGATTATGGTTTAATAAGGAAAATGGCACATTTCAAGCATGTTCATGTAACTGCTGAGTAGTTTTGTTTACTTGATCACAAAAATTAGGTTAGAATGGCTTATAGGTGGTTTATGCAACAGTGCCTAATGAACCCAACCTGATAACTAGTCACTCAAGAACACTGACCAATTCAGGCAATTATTCAGATAAGGTACGCCTGCTTCTTTTAACAAAAGAAGTTATTGGGCTTACTTATTTCCACTCGCTGAGGCACTCTGGTCCACTATCAGAGATACAGCTATCCAAAAGTCAAAAAATCAACCATTTTAGGAATTTGTTCATAAAATGGCTCCTTCACTATCACGTAATATAGACCTCTATATCACTTGAGTAAATGAGTCTTTTTTTTTTACTAGATTGAGGTTAAGAAATGTTCCCTTGTACTGTTAATTATCATTCATAATGTGTCTATGAGCCACATTTGTTGAAATTGTTTATAAATCACACAATTACGTTCTGGGTGGTAAATCTGTATGTCACATGTCACTAGCCCTAATTCTCAAGATCAAAATTACTTTCTATAAATTGAACAGTCTGGAAATGACGGACCTTAAAATGGAGACGAGGACTAGGATATATAAATCGGCTCTATCAGTGTCACTATTTTTGTTCAGGCATCACTTGTCAATGTGTAGTGAGTGCAAGTTATCTAAGTAAGGATTATATCCAAGACATTTACGCAAGCTACCTCACAGATGTTTCTTGTTCATTCAGCAGCAGGATCATGCTGAAATTATTCGAGTAGATCACCTACAGACCGGTTTCAAGATATTACCTCTTCTCAGTGCAGAAAAGATCAGACCTAGACAGCAAAGTGCCTGGGACTTGATTGATTTCAACACTGCTCAACTGCATGAATGGAACCTTCGTCCAAGAGAAAGATTGTTAACTAGTAACAGCACTATTCATGAACAAAGACCCAAGCGGGGAAGAATCATCTCATGTACCAATACTCTAAACAGAGATCAAACCGTGTTTGAAGGCTGTATTGAGGAGAGATACATATGTATAAGAAAATAAATATGTATTATGTATATATCTCTCCTCGGTACAGTCTTCAGACACGGGTTAACTGTTTTGTCTTTCTTTTTTACTTATAGCGGAACATAAGCTATGTGTAAGTGTTTTTTCAAATAATTTTTCGCAGTTTTGTCTACTGAGTGACTATAATTATTAATTTGATTTTTTTGTGATGTACCAGACAGATTCATAATGGTAATTGTACGAAATTATCATTTTCCATGCTGTCTAATAGAAAACAGTTTGAATTACAAGTATTTTGGTGATATATTGCCATAATATCGTAATTCAAATTGACATTTGTGATTTCTTAATTTTTTTGGAGTTTAAAATTATCAATTCTGAAAAAAAATGAAAATATGCCCTGAAAAGTTACTGTGTCTTAACATAACTATTCAATTAGTACTCTCAATTAAAAGTTTGTGTTTCTATATCTCAACATTTATGAACTGAGTCTAAAATCACTGTCTACAATTAATCATTCAGCCACATTTCGATTATTGTTCATTCATTGTATATCTGTTTAATCTCCAGAAGCTTCAAAATCGTGGAGTGAGAATAATATTGAGAACAAATCGCCTCACCCCTCTAAGAAAAATGTTAATGTCCCTCAGGTTGGTTCTCGGTGGAAAACAGACTGTTTTTATTTCACGATGATCTTCATATTCAAAATAATGAACCATTTAGCACCAGATTACTTTCAGAAGTACATAACATTTAATGAAAATATTCATAATTATAACACACGTGGCACCTATCATAGTACAATGAATGGGGAATATTCCTCCTGACTAGGGTTGCCACCTTTTTTAATCAAAACATAGTACTTTTGGGAAACTCAGGACAATAAATAGTACACATCTATTTTCAATCATTGTTTATATAGTCAAAAAAAAGTCATTGTTCGTTCAGGGAGCATTAATTGACAAAGTGACATTTGACGTTGACATTTGACAATGACAAAGGAGTTGGTAAATGGTACCAACTAACTAAGCGCCGTACGTACATGAATGAGTTTCGTTAAAAAATTCCCTATACAGCGCTGCGGGTGCGTTCCATTCACAGTTAATGCAAAAAAAGCGCGACAATTGAATTAGCGATAAAAATATAGTATTTTTCGTCCTATATTGTTTTTCTATAATATATAGTACAATTGACTAAAATATAGTACGATACTATACATATAATATAGTACGGGTGGCAACCCTAGATGACACTGCCCTGAACGAATTTTTCATTGAGATAATTTGATTTAAAGCCAGTCTTCAAGTATGCCCAATTACTATAGGAATGAAACTTATTTTTCAGTTGTCAGTCACGGGCTCTAGAAACAAAGTGGATTGAACTGCGATATCATTTAAAAATTCTCGAGGTAAATTACTTTTTGCAATTTTTTCTGACTTTTTTTACCCACATTAGTGAAGAAATTGTTGAAAAGAGCTGCTTTTGTATTACTTTCTGTGATGGTTATGTTATTCTCGTCAGTAAACATTTATTTTTAGTATAGTTTTTCTCAGATTCATTTTGAGATATTTCATTTATTACTTCTCATATTTTTTTATAGTTTCTTTCGCTTCATGAATTTTGATTCATGGCTCCTGATAGTTTATATTCTTGTCGGGGGTAACACCATGAACCACCTGAAGCGGATGTATGTGCCACAGCGATATTTTCCGTAAACAATAAATTTGCGGAATGCTGATTATCATTTTCAACTTCCTGTATACTTTCTGAACTATATTTTCAAAAATTCTGAGTTCACGGAACGGGACTAGCTGACATTCTCATGTGAGACCGCTATCCAAAGGAACTCTGACCTTTGAATCTCGCAACACAATGCACGATTAATAGGAATGTCACATCGCTCATTCTTCACTCTCACTTTCCACACCGCGAAGCTGTGTTGGTTTATTTAATAACGAACAATAGATGAATGCACATCTGACTTGATGCAATAACAAACCTTTGATTGTTGAATCGCCAACTTGATTCTATACTTTTCACTCCCACGTAGACGAGCCTCTAATTTATGAATACCGTAGTCGATTATTACTGGAAATTAGGTGGGAATCGATTGAGCATACGGTATTTCCTGGAAGAATTTTCACACATGAATTAAATTCGAAGTCCATTGAGATACACACTGTTTTCATTCCAAAACTTTGTTCTCTAAATTTGTAGAAAACCGAAAAAATACGTAGAAATTAGTGAAACTTGCTGGATTTTCGAAGATGACATTTTTGGCAGTAGCACAGTTATTATTAAAGAATAAAGAATTTTCCTACTTCAAAAATTGGATTTCATCTCATGTATTCCTTCTCCAAGAACCACTTCATTGTAAGATTTTTACTATATACTTTTTTTAGGAAAAAACACAAGCACTACAGAATAAACTTTGAGGCGCTCTAGGAGCGGTGCCTGTGCGAAAGAAGTGATTCACACTGGATTTGAATCGATGGAGATTGAATCCATTGGGAAAAACATTCTCAGGAAGTTTATTCCACATGAACGCAGTTTTCTAAATGAAAGAGTTTTTGAACAGTGAAGTTCGAGGCGTACTGAGTTAAACCACAAAACGATGAGCAGCCACAGTCCGTCACGTATTTCTGATATGTACCGCTCTTGATGGAATCGAATGTGCCAAGTCCCTTGAACACTTCCCGTGAAAGTATCTATAGAAGAGAGACAAATCTCCAACCTTTCTTCGATGTTCCAGACTATCA
>WOGR01005289.1:0-13936 GCA_015342045.1 Leptinotarsa lineolata | reverse complement strand
CCAAACTGAACAAGTTTGACAATGACACAAGACACGATTCACGCGTGATCTGTCAAAAACAGTGTTGCCAAAAAGATACCAGCAAAAAATCACTCATCACATTTTTGTGTATCCTGAAATTTATGGTACCTACCCTGACCACAAGATGGCAGTACGATGTGGTTACCAACAGAATTGGGTGACAACCATTCGGCCGAATCATACCAAAGTCGGAGTGTACCCCAAAATTGAATTAAATGGACGACTGGTTGTCAGCAGCTGCTCCCCAACTCTGTTGGTAACCTCATTAAATAACGGACATCGTACTGCCATCTAGTGGTCAGGTTAGGTACTATAAATTTTAGGGTACACTAAAATCGCACTTAGCTTCTACGGGCCTTGTATTCTTCCATAATGCTTTCATTCTTATAAAATACCAATCAGCATATTTGTTCTGTAATTGTGATCGAACAAAAGTAAGGCAGGAATGGTTTGCTTACTTTGGCAGGAGTTTCGTATCAAACATTTCCGAAATACTTTGTGTATAACAAAATTGAGACTTCTTTTGGTCTGCCAAGATATCCCTAATGTGGTTTTTTAATGAATATCCAACAATAATTTAGTAGTTTTTATCAAAGTTGGTCTATAAGATGTGTGACAGCTATTTTCCTGATTTTTTGGCCGTGGTTTCCGGGTTTTTATGCCTGACGTTTCGTCTATTACTGCGGTAGGCATGATCAAAGGCGCTGTGGTAACGGTCGCAGTGCCCGAGTTGATGTTCTCGTTGTTCTGAACACAGAACCTACGATGCTGGTATTTGACTCCAGTTTTTTATTATCTTGGTGGGCCCCTGGATTGGTTTCTCCTAACTGGATTACCTGGCCTTGTTTGTGTACCTTTGAGCTCAGGTAGCCAGATTTTATTAATGTTAATTGCCTCTTCTTAGCTACTGAAAGTATCCCTGTGTTTTTGAATTTCTATTGCCTCTTTATATAACCTTTTTTTTTTAATATTTAAAGATATAAAGTTGATGATGAAACGAAACGTCGCATCGCAATTTTTCTTTTGTTTTTTTTTTACGGAATTACAACAACAGTATTGCTGTATGAGATAATGTGGGTGCCTTCGACTCGAACAAAGCGACATATCAGTTGAGCCGAACATGTTCTCAACATGTTCAACATGCCGGAGTTGGTCACTGCGACCGTTACCACCTCTCCTTTGATAATGCCTACAAACGTAAGGCATATAAACCTGCAGACCAAAGCTAAGAAACCCTGAAGATAGCTTTCATGCAGTTATTTTCGGCCTTGAAAGTTTACATTTTATTAAGACGTGTGTTAATAGTTCAAGTTTAATAAACTTCACATCAGACAAACCTCAACTATAGTCTCATCTTTAGGAAGTGGGGTTAAGAGATATTAAAAATGGTGAATTGAATGCTCTTTATTGACCTGGTTCCTTTTATGGACTTCATATAGAAGTTCAAAGTGATAGAAATCCGCTGAAATTATTTTGGTTCATAATGCTCGTAGTTATGACCTGTTCTCGATAATTTGTTAAGAATTGTGAATCAAAGTTCACAGCTGAATCAGTTAGTGGGGGATGTATAGTCGATATTTCAAGAGTTTCTTGAAAGGCTATGAAATGAAAAAAGTTCAGTTAGTACATAAAAAATATGCTAGTCTTGTTTTTGTAATAAAGTTTTGATTCGAGGGTGTGTGTGTGAATGTTGAATAGATTTAAGCGAAAATTGATACTGTAGAGATATTATCAAATACGAATTTTGTACAATCCAAAGATTTTTTAAAATTTGAAGTACGGAATTGTAGTTGTTTTCTAATTGATTTCACTTCATCTCTGTTATTTATGTACATAATTGTTTTTTGTCCTCTAATTTTGTATCTTATTTTAAGGTTAAATTATTTTTATTTAAATATGAAAATATCGTTTCTATTCAAAGAATTTTTGTTATTCGTAAACAACATTTTCTCCTAGGGACTATAATCAACTATGTTTCAAACAATTGTTGAATTGTTGGAAAACACAAGATATTTCTTATATAAAAATGCTTTATTAGTGTGTGTTTATAAACATTTAATTACAACGATATACTCAATATTTGTGCAAAAAACAGTACTGTTCGGGAATATAGCTACCAATGAGTGTTATTTTTTGGTTGTTCAAAATATATCGATCGTCTTCATAGTTGTAGAAATGAAGGTTTTAAAACTCCGCCAAATTTGAGCAGGTAAATAATTTGTAAAAATGGTGAAATGTTTTCAGGCATTTTGTTTTCCTGTTGAACTGATTTCCATTTTTCGGACTCTTGCTATTAATCACCAATTTTTTCTCAAATTCAAATCAAAACTGATGTTCGATCCGCATTGAACATTTGAAAAACACATCTTTCTTAAGTTTTAAGTTGAAATACTGCTCAGTTTGAAAAAAAAGCGTAAAGTTTGTGCCATGTTTATACGTATGAAAATCAAATTCGTATTTTGTGGTTATACTCAAGAAAAATTATATTCTAAAGTACTTCCTGTCAGAGTACCTCTTTTTTCTTTTTGTGATTGGAGAGTGTACGACACAAGTCAAGCACTGTCAATAGAGTTAGCATTTTTTGTACTTGTGTAGCTGTTTTGATATTTTTTGTATATACCTTATATTTATATCTATGCTGCATTTTGTACAGGCTTCGTAATTAGGAAATAACAGACTGTATCTATTTAAAAATAAATTTGCTAATTTAAAGTATTCGGTGTTTTTATTTCACCCCATCTTGTGGTTACCCAGCTTGATTTATTTCCACCCTTTCCAAAGTATCCAAAAGTCTGTATCACGTAAGTCACAAATTTTTTTAACAATGTCCATTTATTCCATGACTTTTCGCTAAAGGTATGCTGGGCAACACCAGACTTTTCTGATCTCTGAAATCTAATAATAATACGTCTTTAGTCACCATAAAAGCACAATGGGCTTGTTTCATGCTATTGGAAATGATACTGGTTTGCTTATAGATTGATCGAGTTAGGGGAATATTATACTTATCAGGCCTAATCGGTCCCAAGATCTCTTTATATTTGTAGAAATTCGAAAAGCAAGAGTTTAAATTGAAACCAATAAAATTAATATTGTCTACAGCGGTGTTGCCAAGTGTATTGGGTTTTTATATCCAATCACAGAACTAAAATATAATGATGAAATTCGACAGACACCATTTTTGTTGTTATTGTTGTCAACTCGTTGCGAATGCAACGATTATAATCCGATTTATTTGATACAATTTTCAAATTAAAGAACGTTTTCTTTTATAAAAGGTAGGCCTCGGCGGGTGTCTATTATTTTAACAAAAATACGAAGTTATGTGTCGAAACCATTGACATTAGAAATAGTACAAGTGTCTCATACATTAAAGAGAGATAGCTGACATGTTGGCAATATGGCTAATATACCAGTAACGTTGAATTTCTTATTTTTGGTGGGTGGCATGAATGCATAATTGATTTATTTTATAAGGGTTCATGAGCCTTCAAGAACGATTTGAAAATACAGCTCGTTGAAATCTATTTAGAATCATTTTTAGATATAACTTGTACTTTATCAGATTGTCCATTTTTATGCTTAATTCGTGGATTCGAGCGATCTTGTTATTGTATATTTATCTGTTTGCTGGCTTTATTCTTGAATAAATAAATGAATAATTACAGAAGGTTTCAATTAATCGTTCATTTTTTGTATGTAATATCGGGTCCATTCTGCTTGTTTTTGCAACAGTGAGTTTCAACTTTTTCTCAACTGACAGCTCGCGTAAGAACGATTCGTTTTTTCATCAGGTTTAGTTTGTGTGTGCTTTAAAAGTGTTTTTGAGATGTATTTGACTAATAATATGGTGCATTTCTGTGCTGCTCCTAATTGTGCGGAAAGGTAAAAGAAAACAGAAAGTGCATTGGAATTTTATAGATAAGTTAGGTTTCGTTTAATCTTGATTATATTTATAAATAACATATTTCACACTGTGAGTTTTGGTTCCCAAAGGATATAATGTATAAAATCATAGTTCAGGTGAATATTTTGTGATCTTTCGATTTTGTGCACTGAGTTTAGATATATAAGTTATTTCCAATCATGATTTTGATGTACATTTTATTTCGTATGGAGAATTTTCTCATTAATTTAAACGTTAACGGGTTCATATATACTTCCACTATTAAAATTTCTGTGATATCAACATGAAAATGTCTATTGCTGGAGATGTTTTTAAAATAACGTTTTTATTGATTTTTGTGTCATATGGATCCCATGTATAAATTATTCTTTCTTCCAATGCATTTCTTGCACTTGTTTCTTAGATTTAGTGGTCGGAAGTGACTGTGAGTTTACTCTTAATCACGAATAAATCAGAAACGCTCTCTGAATTTTACGATTTGACAATGTTGATTATTTGTGTTATTCTTATTGGTCAATCGAACAAGAAGCGGGACTGGGCCCGTGACGTCACGGGCCTATAAAATCCGATTTTTAATAAATATGGAAAAACAAAGGGATTTAGAGAACAGAAACAAAGTGCACTGTTTTTCAATTTGAAATTACTATCAAATGAACTGTAAACCAAAAATCATGAAATAAGCCCATTAAAACAGACAAAAAGAAGAAAAAATAACAGTGTGAAGGTGGATAGGCGAAGTATTAGCCAAGGCTGTTTTTCAACTCACTCTGGAAATAGCAATACTAAACTATTAACAAAAAAAGTCGAGTCATCAGTGATACTGTGATGATAAGATCAGAAAATTATTTAATGCAACCACTAGAAATTTCCTTTTTCTTTTTCCAAGGTCGGGGTTTAGTGAAGCGTAGTTCTGGATCAAACCATAATCGAACATTTTTTATCTCTGTCTTGGAGGAAAGTATTCAATTTTTGATGTGGACTTGAAAAGTGGAGTTGGTGAGCTCTCTGTTCTTCTTAGGTCCAAACATTATTATTGTAGATTTATTAGAATGGAGCTTGAGCGAAATGTCAAAGATGGCTTGAAGATCGTCATTGATATAAGACCGAGCAGATGTAGAATCACGAGACGATACTGCATGTCATGTGTATAGTGATGTATACTGCATTTTTTTACAAACAGACAAAAATCACATATACAAGCTAAAAATCAAGGGCTTAAAAATAAATCCCTATGGCATTCCCTTCGATACCGGTAGAGCATCTGATTCAACTCCATCCACAACTCTTGAGTAGAATTCTTCATATAGTTTCCTAAGAGTGACACTGCTATCCAAGAAAAACTAAAGTAGACAAGTTTGTTACACAATATCTCATAATCAAAAGTGTCCGAGACCTTGCTATAATGTGCTGCATGCTCTTTGAAACAATTTTTAATAAGCTCAGTATGATCTACATATTCTTTTGACACGATCCTCACAACTTATTTTATAAATTCCAGTCTCATCAATGTCTACCATGCTGTCTTCAAATTTGCCTAATACTTGACATCAACGGCGGATTTAGATATAAATTTGGGGAGGTACTTACCGAATTTTGGAAGGGAGGTTATTTTCAGGGGAAATATTCATTTATAGTATAATAATCAGGACCATTAAATGTTCTTTATAATTATTTATTGTGTTAGATTGTTATTGTTCTTAACGCATTCATACGATTAGCTTATATACTTACTGTTATTCATCCTAAGAGCTGATTTGTCTCTTCCAGTGACAAAGTGGTTATGTTATGAAAGCAATGAGTGTTTCGACTTGTAATGTTATCCAAAACAGTGTTAATGGGGTGATAAGACACGTGTTTTGTCCCGAAACGTCTAAGTACACAATCACGGGTGATAGTGTTCAATGTAAGTGAATTTGTACATCAATTTTACAATACAATAACTAATATCGACTCCATAACGAATTTTAGCAGTACGAACAACAAGAAAAAGTTATTTTGATGTAATTCAATATTTCTATGATTGTAGTGGTTTCAAAAGTCTTTTCTTCCAGTTTCTACCATATTTTCATAAAAAAACTAATTGTAGTGGTTTTATTTCTTCTCTTTGAAATCCCTTCAATTTTTGTTTATTAATGAAGAAGTAGAAAGCCAAAAAGCGTTTTGTTTACAAAAACTTATCTCCCGAAAATATCCCCATTTAAATTTGATTACGGAATACTTCTTTTGAGGAAAGGAGCTTTAGTTTTTTTTTTATATTCTGCTGACGAAGATAAGAATCACACCAGTATTCACATTTATATATCAGCACACATGAATTGATCACATCTAAATGTTTTTTCAACAAAAAAGAAATTCTCAATAAACAATGTGTATATAAATATGTAGTCAAAAATATTGATGTCTTAAATGAAACAGGCTCAAAAATGGCAAATCGTTTATTGTAATTTTTTGAACAATTCGATTGTGACGTATTTTTAATATATCTTTTATTATTCCTAATGTGTATGAGAACTCAAAAGTTTAGTATTCTCAGTGGTGGAGGATGAATCGATAGCAGCTGTCGATCTAGATTCATTATTATTCAAGCTGAATTTGGGATTAGACGCTAGCAGGTGTGGTTGATTTTCATTAACATCTCGTACTTTTCGATTCTGCGTACCTGATACTTCTGATGGATGGGCAACCAAAACATGTGGTTGATTCTTGAATTCATCTTTCTTTTCTTGACTGTAAGTACTAGATTCTGACTTTTCTGCTTGATTATCTTGTCCAGTAGACAGCCTAAATGGACGAGATGTAGAAGCTTGAGTAGGATTGTTAGTTAGATCTCTTGTTTTTCTTTCTTGCAGATTGTCACTATTTACTTGGGCAGGTGGAGTGTATACGTTTCCATTAGTTGCTTTAAATGGGCTGTGTTGTACTTCTTCAGATCTTAGATTTGATGTACTTGAAGCAATCAGGTCTGGAACTGGTGATGTGGAAATTCTGCCTGTGCTTGTAGAATCAGGAAGATACACAGGATTGCGTGCTAATAAAGACGGGTTGTTGCTTTGGAGACTGGGTCTTTCAGCGTTGTTGACATTTTCTTCGTCAGTGTTTCGTCGTTGACGGTTCTGAGTGTTAGCGTCCTGCAAATAAAACAAAATGAATCAGATTTGATATTCAATCGTGGTTTGTAAAAAAACTTGAGGAAAAAAGTTATGATCTCCCAATTATGTTTAGGAATACATACTTTCATCACAGTATCAAAACTATTTTCCGTCTTTGTTAGCTGTGGTCTGCAGATGCCATCTACAACTGCTGTAGACGCTATCAAAGGTGAAGAGGTAACACAAACAGTGTCCAATCTGTCCTCACAGCGCATACTACATGTAGTATGCGCTATCTACCGCAGTTGTAGATGAAACATCAGGCATGAAAACATGGAAGCCATGGCCAACAACAGCTCCCACGAAGCTCATCAAGCAGTTGGTTATTTGAGAGAGAAAAAGAAATTAACTGATTGCTCGTATTCTACAAATTCATCACCTGATGACTTTTTGTACCCTTGTCAAAAACAAAATCGTGCAGAGCGAATTATCACCTCAAGTTGTTATTACCAAAATGATGTTTTGAAGATATCATTTCAGAGTAAAAAAAACCGTTTCGAGAATTGATTTGAACACATGTAAAAATTTATCAATGTTGAGGACGAAGTTTTTGGAAAGCAATGAAACTGTTTAAAACACTTAAAGGTCGCCCTCGTATTCATTTCTTACGAGAATCTACCCTCGGTTTTCCTCAGCTCGCACGTGTCTCACAAAGCCTTCTGAGTGTTTTTAATGGGGTACTGAACACTTGATGAACACTACACAATTTTTCATCATCTATACTACTACGTAAGCTACAAGCAAATATAGAGTTGGAATAGTAGAAAAATAGACAACAAACTTGGCTTTTACTGCAAAATCCATAACTCCATTTGGTACTCTCATAATAGTCAACCTTTTTTTAGCTTTCATATTTGATAGAGTATCTGATCAGCAGATTGAAGCATTTTTGAAACTGATTTTTTGTTTTCAATCAAACAATAACAACTTATACTCAAAGTAGTTATGTGTAAAACGGTAACTGAAAGTAAAAAGTATTGTGATATGTCACGCCATCATGTACCTTATGCTCTTCGTACTTGATGTTTTTTTCAGTTGAACCACTCACGTCTCTGGAACTATCATCAACATTTTTTCTTTGGAGCAGCAACGGACTTTGGTGGTACTGAAATCAAAGAAACATTTATTACTGATGATATTACTCTTGGTACGTTTCAAATTGAGGAACTAAAAGGAAGGGAGATTTTGCTGAGAATGTAAATTTTAAACTTTTTCCATTCCTGAGAAATAATTGAATGAAAAACTTCGTTTTGGCAAAATGTATATCGTCACAAAGCCAATACGAGCGTTTGAGATGCAAATGAGGTTTATCCACAATACTATACATGAACTCTAATTGTTAACAATCATTCATTTCTAAGTAATGAATTTGCCATTAAAAATATATCGAAGCTATATTCACTTACGCATTATATTACCAAATTTGCTTTACTCTTGGCACACTGTACATTTAAGTCATTTGAGATCCTTTAACTTACCTGTTGATCAGCAGATCTACTGCTTTGACCACCACTTTTACTACTTTCGTCAGTGGAACTGTCAGCACTTCTTCTTTGAATGATCGGACCATCTCTATAGTGATGGACTGGTTTTGGTGTGGGTCCTTGGTTCTGCAAATGTACAGATTTATACCATCCACTACCAAAAATTGCTCAAAGGCAGACATTTGATATTCAGCAACGAGAAATAACTTAATTTTTTGAAACTTATAAGTTCAAGACAGTTTCAGTTCTGACGCACAGCTACAAACAAGTGAAAATATTTATGTCACGTGATGAAACTTTTTTGACAGATAAATATGGTATTATGAACCTCTTCTTATATTTCACTTGTCCAAAGTATCTTTGTACAGTGAATAATAAAATAGGGAGTAACAGTTGGACTGGGTTAATCTTGCAAGTGTATTAGACTTTGTCATTGAGTTTTAGGAAAAAGATGACTTCACAATTTGACTGAGCCACATGGTCTCCATCTCCAACTAGTGCTTCGTTGGTTATTATGCTGATTAGCTTTTATATAAATCAAATTTTATAAATGTACTATGTTTTCTCTCCTGGATACTTCCTGCTACCTGACGAGTGAGCACTATGGATGTCGAAAGGCTTTGCAATAGAAATTTCAATTATACACGTTTACATACAAAAATCTTCTCCGTTTCATTGAAGATGAATATGTTGTCATTACTTATTGAATGGAGTTGAAAGTTTCAATTTAAAAGTAAAGTACTTGTAAATTTGTATCCATGCTGGTTTATATGCCCCCATGGGACAGCACAGCTGAAGCTGAGTACTGGAATAGAAAAAAATGGCTTCAGTGGGGCTTTTATTACAAGAAAGTGTTAGTGAAATACGATTGGTATGATAAGGCCCTTGTTGCATATCAAACTGGACAATGTATTCTCAGCTGTGGCCATGGAAAGATTTAGTTTGAGTAGTAAACTTTTGTTGGACAATAGGAAGTGTTATGATGTGGCTAATATGTTCAGCGTGTTGAACAGGCACTGATACACTTTCAGGTGCTTTATGACTATCAAGCATTACTAATATAATAATTAACTAGAAAGTTTTACTGATTAGTAGATGTGCCTCTGCATTGTTATAATAAACTCCCTTTTACTTCATTATTAGTAAAATTAGAGCTGCTACATGAAAACGGCTCAGAATTCAGATTCGTTTATAACTTTCAAGCAACATACATGTTGTTTTTATGTATTGAATAAATTGAAGCATGGTTTTCTTAGACTGACAAGTTTAGTTAAACCTACTATATAGAAAAACTACCAATAACTAAATCCTCCAGTATAAAAACTTTCCGTGTTCTTCAATTTTTGTATCTAGATAACCAAACTTAAAAGAAACGCCTGGAAAATCAATAAGAGCTTCTCAACTTCCTTGATCAAAATATATGCTAGTAACACCCTCTACTTGTGTCAACTCACCTCTGTTTGGTCAGGTTTATCTGACTTCGGCTGAGATGGATATGATTGCTGCGATTCATCTCTTTTTGGCCTATTTGCTTCAGAAGTAGCTTCTTGAGGCTGTAAAAATCACAATAAGTTTATCAAAAAATCTACCAGCTCCAAGTTCAGAAGCAAAGAAATTACCTTATCTTCACTTAAACGTATTTTTTGCTGACCCAGTAAGACATGTGGACTATTGTTTGTGTCTTTTGGTGTGTCTTCTAATGGAAAACTACATCCTCCTGCCACGAGGAAAGCAATGAATAGAAAACGTGAAACCTGAAAAAATAATACTTGAATGTTGATTTACGATATTACACACAGGGCTATGAAAGAGAGGATATTGTCAGATCAAGATCTTCAGATGATGTGGTGCTGCAGGTTTTTCCGGGTTTTTCTGTGGCTGGAAAAAGCAAATGCGCCACTGGAATTAATCAAGTCGCCCCGAAGCGCCAATTAATTTTTTTTTGGTGATTCATAATTTGTATTAATTTCTGAGTCTTCTATGGAAGTTATTTAACTTTCTGTGAAACTTTTAATATTTTTACTGAATATAACCTGATACTTTTATTTACTGAAGTATAATATCGTGGAAGAGAACGTCAATAAAGTATCCTTTATCTTTCCTTTGGACTAATCTTTATGTTAGCACCTAATCGCTCTACATTGGGAGAGATAAACTTTTTTTTTACTTTTGATGCACTGCTTGGAACCTTGGGTGTAGTAATGAATCTTACAGGAGTTTTATCCCAACACCAAACCGTTATTTATAACACCTCGACACGTGTTTCGATCACCAAGTGATCATCTTCAAGAGGAAAATTAAACTGGGTTTAAACCGTGCTGTACATCTTGAAATTGAGAGTTTCTCTTGTAAGTGAAAAATTGTATCAGTACTCCTTTATAGCTGTTTAGCTGGACATTTTTCTCATATTCAAATCTATAGCTTTTCTATAGAGTTTTCTTGGGTATTTTCATTAAAGGAGTGTCCAAAACATTTTCAGAAAGTAAATTAAACTGAAAATTTTGGAAATTGTTTCTATATGAACTATTCATGTTGTTTTTTCTTTCAGTCACCAAAGTTTTTGAAAAAATTAATTTAAAAATTTGAAGGGGTTATACTTTTAGAAGTGAATAATTTTTGGGAAAGTTTTTGGCTCTCTACTACTCCATCTTGATATTCTTTGGAAGATTACCACATTTTTTGTATCAAGATGAAGTTGAAGAGAGCCAGAAACTTTCTTTCCCAATAATTTAAAAATATTCATTGAGGTGGCTTGTGTGGCGCTTATAAATTGAATTAGCAGAGGTAAACATTTTTTACAGGTTTTTTCAAAACTAAAGTTTCATTTGAAAGACTACTCCTTCAATAAAAAATATTAAAGTAGTCATATTTGAAACATTGGAAATGAAAAGATAATTGAAACTAAATTATTTGTCTAGGAGGTAGAAGTAACTACAAAGACACATCTCTTTGATTATACAAAAAAATGCCGGAAATATTTTGTCTTTCACAGGTTCATATTTGTTGTCATTTCGAATTACGTTTAAAACTGAAAAAGAAAATCCCAACGTGATATATTTCATGATTTTTGTCTTTACTGATACGAGTGGAAATTTTAGTGTTTTGAAATGCATGTAAGCATATCTGATGACAGCCTTGAAGAATTACTCATTTTCACTAAAATGTTCAATAAATTTTCTTACCTTTCCCATCTTATCTGGTGAATTTGCACAAACTACGAAAAAAATTGAATCAGCTACGTATTTATATCTTCTTGGATTAACGGTAGGATAGAATGTCAAATAGCTTGTTACTAATTTATGATTCATCTATTCAAATGAACGGAACAAATAAACTGAGAAAATGGACATTATTAGTATACTTAGTGTGTCTAAAGATCGTAAACAAGATAGGTAAAGGTGGCAAATAAAATGGGAAATTTGTTTATTCATAAAATTTTCAATTGTTATTCAACTAACACGTCCATCGCTGGTTATGTATGACTTGATTGAATAATGTTATGTTTCATCTTTATACTATTCAGGTCTTTCCAGAATAACATAAAGAAAACCGCTAATGAAATATTAATTTGTTTATGCGAACTATCCAACAATAAATAATTATCCTTATTTTGATTCAACAATGAGCCTGGTATATAATTTTACTTCTATGAATAAATTTGATGAGACTATTCTTCCCACACATCAGAACCGGGAAAACATTCAAGAATAATCTTGAGGAATAGATGAATTGGTCTCAAAGACACATTTTATTATGTATTTAATGTTATCGATTCACCCTCAGTAAGTGGATTTATGAGTTTCTTTGGCAATTATTGTTGACGTTCAGTAAAATGAATTCAGCGATGTTCAATGCGCCGTCAGAAAAGTACTCCATATAAGTTATAACTTATACATTGGCAATAGTTCTCTTAAATGCTACAAGAAAATAGTGCACTGTTGATATTATAAGCTTGTTTCAAAAGTTTTGTCCGTTAAAACTGTGATGTCTCAGTGAATACTTCAATCGAAATAAGTGGACTTTTACCAACGTAACACTATACGATTAATTCCGTCAGCATAAAAATTGTGTACTCGGGATTCGATGAAGGCAAAGAAGGCCGTTTTTGCCTGGTCCTGATTGGCGAAGGTTCTACAAATGAGAAAGTTATCGAAGTGCATGAAAAAATGATAGTCGGGTGGTGGGAGGTCTGAAAAAAGATCTCTTCGAAACGTCAAGATAGATAGGTTAGGTTAGGTCAAAAGTGAGTGGGTTTATTCAACCCTCCACCGCAACCAACAAGGGTTTATTGCGGCTAACACCAATTCAAACTCTACCAAATAAACCTAGCTTCTTGACGAAGCCGATTAATTTGTATGGTGAGTGGTCTTTCAGGTCAGATGGCAAGAGTGTGGCTCTATCAAACTCTGAAAACCTGATTCGGTCAACGGCGGGGCAGGCATAAAGTATATGCTCTGCTGTTTCATCATATTCCAAACAGAAGCGACACACACTACCTTCTGACAGTCCGAGTCTCTGCATATATGATGATTCAGACGACAGTGACCTGAGAAGGCCTGTTAAACACCGTAGTTCATCCCTACTAAAGTCGCTAACTTTTTGGTTTCAAGCTTCAAAGGGTGAATGAACGCCTTGGAGTGAGCCAATCTTGAAAGATTTTGCCAGAAGTCGTTAAAACTTCTTGCCATCCGGGTGTTCAATGTTTGTTTGGCAAAGCCTAAAGCGATACTAATGACAGGTTCTGGTCCGATAAAGCTACTTGCAGCACCCTCCTTTGCGAGGGAGTCAGGAGCCTCGTTGCCTTCCAGGCCAGTGTGGCCAGGAATCCAGACCAGAGATAATTCGTTGAGTCTTCCTATTGAGAAGAGTAGTTTTTGGCAATTTGCTACCAATTTAGACGTTGCTCGATATGAGCCAAGAGCTTCCAACGCCGCTTGACTGCCCGAGAAAATTCTTATTGTCTTGTGTGTGAGGTTGGATTCTACCAACCTCTCCGCACAGAATTCAAAAGCAAAGATTTCCGCTTGCAATATAGTCTCATAGGTCCCTAGGCAGGTTGATATCTCTGTCCTGGGTCTGCAACTGAAAACACCTGCACCAGAGCCTGAAGGTGTTTTTGATCCATCCGTGAACCAACAACTATCTGCTCTTAATATATCCTTCTCCCGGAGGATCCAATCCTCTCTACTCGGAAAAAGTACTTTATGAGGCAGTTCGTAGTTGACAGCCGGAGGTCATTCCCAGAATGCTGTGACTTCTAGTGTCAGCCAGCAGTCTAGCAGTAGCAGCAGCAGCAGCAGCAGCATTAGATTGGTTTGTGCAATTGGCGATGTGCACAAGTCTGTATGCAGTCCGTCTAGGACGGACTGCATACA
>WOGR01005286.1:0-13936 GCA_015342045.1 Leptinotarsa lineolata | reverse complement strand
AACTTGATAAGAATTCACAGTGAAATAAAATACGAGTGAAAAAATGAATAAATGAAATAAAATAAATTAATATAATTAAAATCGTCTTCGGGTGATGACAGTCATCATCCGAAGACGATTGTAGATACTAACAATCGAAACGTCGTGAAGTAACGTGGTTTGAAATCACTCAACTTTTAATTATAATAATTTATTTTATTTCATTCATTCAATTTTCCAACTCGTATTTCATTTCACTGTGAATTCTTTTCAAGTTTATTGCTTAATATATTTGCCATTTTCAGCTATTCTTTTAAATTTCAATTGTATTGTTTATTTCAGGGATTTCAAATCATTTTATGAAATTTTAGACAATGGAAGTCCGAACTGATGAAACTCACCACAAAACATTGTCATTCACCTTCAAACAAACGGACAACGAATTTATTTTACACGAGGTGTGGTCGTCACATCGAAAAAACTTACAACAAATCAGTTGAGGGGGTCGTTTGGAATTGAAAAAACTTACATTTCATTAAATGTTGAATGCTGAGTGGCTGCATGGACCTCGATTTGGGGTCTCGTAGCGGGTAACTTCACAATTTTTCACACACCCATACACATTTTTGTTTTGTATTTCAACTCAATGAAAATATATCAAACAGTGCCTTTGGATATTTTACTATTATCACACGTATTATTGATAGAGTCGTAAACAACAGGAAATTCGATCAGCTACTTGGCAACGAAATACATCATTTAATGAAAAAACACCGTCTCTGTGTGTGTGCGTGTGTGTGTGAGTGAGTTAGGTGGGTTAGTCATATGAGTGTGAGAGAAATGGGGATAGCATAGAGCTGATCCATTTTAGAGATAGCTGAAGCGCGCAAACAATTTGGTGTTGTCAGTTGTGGTCATCAGGTGTAGTGGTGGTGAAGAGTTGACTGAAAAAAGAAACGGAACATTTTAAATATCTATTATACATTTTTATATTGGTGATATATTATAAAGCCAGAATATCTGCGTTTCGGAGGCTGCAATTATATTTGATTCGGCTGTGAATGTGGTGCATACAGGGTGAGACACCTTCGTTGTTGTTGTTGAATGTGAGAATCATTCACGACGTATTGTCATACTGCTCCGATTTCACAACGTGTGTAGTTATATTCAACTGGTGAAATTTTGCAATTAGATAGTCACGTTTTTGATGTCCCCGCACATAAACGATATCGATATTTTTTCCATGAGAATGGCATCCAATTGATTATATTCCACAAAGCCGGACGAGTACCTCAATCCGTGAACGTTTTGCTCCAAGTAACAGGTGGTACGAAGATCTTCTTCACGCAAACAGAAAAATAGTTTGTTAA
Organism: Leptinotarsa lineolata; assembly: GCA_015342045.1. Classification (NCBI taxonomy): domain Eukaryota; kingdom Metazoa; phylum Arthropoda; class Insecta; order Coleoptera; family Chrysomelidae; genus Leptinotarsa; species Leptinotarsa lineolata. The sequence continues at coordinate 12,587 of WOGR01005286.1, read as the reverse complement.
GCAGCAATAAAAAGTTACTACACTGAGGTCCAATCCTAATGGAAATCTCCTTAGGATGGAATTGTTGGTCGATGATGAAACCTTGAGTATCTGCAACAGCAATTCTCATATTGACTCTGCGATTGATACTGAAGCAAAATCACATCATCAGTTCTATTTCTTAATAATTTCGCTGAGTGGGTGTTGCTCGATGACATCGTCGTGCACAATGATGCAATAGGCTCGCGTATTTTGTGGAAATCCTTCAGATGCTTCGATTTCAAGTTTTACGTCAACACTGGAACTCTTGATGCTCTCATCCCGTCTGGAACAATCGATGACAAAGAGAGATTTTTGTGTAGTCAGCGGTATTGATGAGAGGATCATGTTGATTAGTCATTTTGTAGCTGAGGCCGAATTGTGCGTAGTTGAAAGATGCCTGCAAAAAATTCATTTTCCCAAAATTCAGATGCATATTTTCTTTGGAATAATTTTCACAGTTCAGAGTCAACGTTATATTGGCGATATTCGAATGGTTGAATTGTGTTGGATCATTGTTGACTTTGGTGTAATCACTATCTTTTTGGAAGCATACAATCACATAGCGAGGGCTTTCGAGAAACGAGGAAGTCTTGATGGCCCATATTCCATTTTCTGCACTTTGAGTGAGAGCAGGCAGCATATGGAGTTCCCATTTTCCGAAAGGTATGAAAATAGGAGTGTCGGCTTGGATAGCTTTCGAAAGTTGTGACTAAATTTGATCATGGGGAAAGATTCGTTCCATTTTGAGTTCGATATTTTCAATATTCAGCTTAACTTTCGTTTTTGATGTTAGTGCAGTAGGAGTCTCTTCTATTTGGAAATATTTGCTATCATCTCCAGTGCGTACTAATCGGATGATGTGTTTACCATAGGAAACACATTGATAATCAATGAAAATATTCAAGAAATATCTGATGGGTATGAGCATGTTGAATGTTGAAGATGCAGTTTGAATTATGCCGAAGCTGTGGGGGTATTTCCATCCTGAGATTGCCAAGTGTTTGATATCTTCATCGGTGTAGGTGAAGAAGCCTCTGACAGTACTAACAATTCCAACTCCACGAACTGCTTCCAATTTCTTACCATTCTGCTCACATACAGCAGATTGAAACATGAAAGCACTAGCATCATTTACAAAGGTCACACGACCCTCTCCATTAGTCCTCTCAACTTTTCCGCTGATGAATAGCAGGCTATCATACAAAGCATCATAGGCAACGGATTGATTGATGTTGATTTCGATAACGTCATTATTGCGAAAAGATTTGACATACGGGTAGTAGGTTCGCCATTCCATCTTTTGAATGGACTCATCGTTTTGCAATTTTTGGAAGATGTTGAACACTTGATTGGACAACATGATGACTTGACAATGAAATTATAGTATATTCATAGAACTCAGAAAAGCCAACATTATTCAGTAATGAATTATTTAAACTGACACGTATTTCATTCCAAAAATATAATGCGATAAATAATGCAGAATCGACACGAAAATCACACCCAAAAAATGTCAAAAATTCGATGCGAAAAAAGCATTCATTCTATCAACTTTATCGTATCGAAAAAAAACACATTTTATGATCTCTCATTTTCCGCAAAAACCCATATGATTTGCATTGTAACACGGTACGAAAAAGAATGCAGAAATGATACGAAAATCGCACCAAAAATATGTAAAAATTCGATGCGAAAAAAGCGTTCATTTTGTCAACTTCATCACATCGAAAAAATGTAATTTTTCGAACACTTGATTGTGTTGAAAAACGCATATTATTAGAATCATATCGATGTGTGTCACATTTCCATTATGACTATCGACAAGTTCGGGCGTAGCTCCAATAGGAAGCGGAAGCATTCTGCAACATCAGCAGTAGACAGTAGTGGAGGTTATACTACATACACCCAAAGGCAACATCGATTCTGATAATTTGAAATTGTGTGATGTGAAGAGACCTACGAACGCATTAGATGCAGTTAACAAAGAGTACATGGATGAAGTTGAGAAAAAAATCGATGTAAGTATACGGAATCGAAGCGTTCAAATGGTTCAAATAAATGAGAATCTAGCAAAAATAGCAAGTCCATCAATGCCAACTACAAATAACTCATGTTAATGATAAAGTAACAAACATGAATAATGAGATTCGGAAACAGGAGAATATGAACAAACGATTTGACACTAAATTTTAAACACTTGATACCAATTTCATTCAAATGGCACAAACGAATATGAAACGCAATTACAAGGCGGTTGTGCGTTACTAAAAATTCAATTAGCAATATGTTAGTGATATTCGAGCAGATTTGCTGAAGAAAATATCATAAATCACCAAATTGGTTTATTCACACAACAAAACTTTGGAAATTAAACAAAACGACATGATGGAGCAGTTTCAAGGTGATATTTCCAAACAAATTCCCAAAATAAATTCGGATATAGCGAAGGTACAATCTGATATCAAGGATATCAACAAAATTCGAAATTTAGAGTTTTTGCATCAACATAATAAAATGACAAGTTTGATAATCTCGACCATCAGTAACGTCACATGGCTTCCAAAGACAAGATTCAACTCGTCCGTAACTGCATAAACCAATTACAAAAAAAATTTTCTCGACGTCGTACTATTATCAAGGGGCTAGATGATTTATGGCAGATGGATTTGGCTGAGATGAGATCATACACTTACCAAAATCGAAATTTCAAACTCATTCTCGTCGTCATCGATTGTTTTTCGAAATTCGTGTGGACACGACCGTTGAAATCGAAAACGGAAGAAGAAATCACCAAAACATTTTCGGATATTTTGGAACATACGAAACGTTGTCCAAAAAAATCTACAAAACAATCAAGGGACAGAATTTTACAACACGAAATTCCAAATTCTGATGGAAAAACATGGAATGAATCACTGCAATACATACAGCATCATGAAGGCTTCTATGGCTGAACGTGTCATAAGAACTTTGAAAAAAATACTTTTTGAATATTTCAGTTAGAATGGCACCTACAGATGGTTAAATGTCTTGCCTGAAATCACAAAATCCTACAATGATACGCGACACTCAAAAACGGGCATAGAACCCTCGAAAATCAACAAAGCCAAAGAAAAACGAATTCTCAAATCGACATACGCCCACCTGAAAATAGCTGGACCGAGAAGATTCAAGGTCGGCGATGTTGTGCGAATCAGTTAGGCGAAACATGTTTTCGAAAAAGGCTATACACCCAATTGAACTACGGAATTATTCAAAATTATTAAAGTGAACATTATCAACCCTGCCACCTTTATGCTAGAAGATATGCAGGGTGCACCCATCAAATGTGCTTTCTATGGGAAAGAATTGCAAAAAACTGCAAATCCAGATATATATCTCGTGAAAAAAGTTTTGAGGAAAACAGGTAGGAGAATGTATGTTGAATGGCTGGGTTTGGATAACAAACACAACAGTTGTATCGAAAATGTCGATTTTGTATAAAATCTCATGGAAAACAAGAACACTGATAATGTATTGGGAAGGCCTTTTGTGAAGAAATAGTATTCAACAACAACAAGCACACAATATCTGAATTCGACCACGTGATCTGAAAGTGTAAGAGCACATGCAAATACAAAAGGATATTCAGTTTGAAAAATGTCTCTCGATAGTAGTTATGGTAGTGTTGAAGAAGTCGAAGAAGTAATGTGTGATAGTGACGATGAAGATTATAACGAAAGTCTGAGTGAAATAGACAGAGCATTGGGGCAATACGAAATGGCGGCTCAGAACGAACACCAATTGCTATTGATGACATTTCCTATGTCATCTTATGAAATTCTATGTGGCCTGAGTCCATCCAGAGACTTCAGCTCATGCATCATATTGAAGCAACAATTTTCTTTGCGTTCCATCAATTTAACAACTAATGAGTAGGCAACCCTCATTTAACATTCTGCAACAAGTGAAGGAAAATTTCTTCGATTTACAAATCGATGGCTATGTAGATGAATATGATTCAATCACATCACGTTGCGGGAAGAACATATACGTCACACAGTACATCGGAAGTGATACCAAACAAGTTTTCATTTTCAAGGATACAACAAACATGGAGCTGTTTCAATGAGATGTAAATGATGTCCGTAACACTCGTATAAGGGTGCTGTCTAATCGTATCGATTTGCTGGATACCATAAACTTTTGTGATTATTATCGAGGAAGAAATTATAGAAGGTTTTTGTCAGGCCTCATCTCTGGATAGTCTGTATGCTAATGCTTCACGTGAATATTAATTTAATTATACACAGAAACTATTGTATGATTTATGTAATAGATGAAAAAATTGGATATTTACCTCATTTTTGTCGCTCAACAAGCTTGGTGGTTCGCCACCGCAGCAATCCTCAATTGTGAGCATACAATCACATACTTCATGAATAAAACACACAAAAAATATATTTTTTTTCCTTCATTCGAAATCCTCGTCCCCAAAAAATACAACAAAAAAAATCACTTCTTATTTCTTTTATTAACACCATATATATTAATATACATCGAGTAATTGTGATTGTTTCTTCAAGTGATATTTGAGTCTCCCAGGATACTATAGTGCCCCCAAGGGAATGTGTCATTTGAGTCTCTCAATAGAAACCGTTTGTCATCGAATGGACTCGAAGCAATTTTGTTTTGTTCAATTGAATATAAATTATGAGATTCTGACTCAATAATCCTTTGAGATGATATCTTTTGAATTTTTTCGGATAAACAATTCAAATAGTCCCCAAAAGTTATTTTATGTTTCACTACATTAAATTTGATACCCTTTGCTTTTTTAGTGGATTTTCCCCCTTCAACCAAAAAAGAATACATTTTCGATCTAAGATCAATAAATTCAGTCGTTAATTGTTCCTTATTTTCATCTTTCATCAACCCCACCACTTTTTCGTTTCTCTGACGAATATTATATATATTATCTGTTGGATAATCACTAGTAACAAATTTTTGCCAATCTTCTTTGATAGTGGCACATACATCATCACAAACGAGTTCATAAATCAGACTATCTGTATCAGTATGAAGCAATTTACAATTGGCGATGCCAAATTTGGGTACCATGTATTGATAATGGAAATCATACACCACAGTTTTTGATATGTCCAAAATAGCCATTCCAATATATAATGATTTATCAAAAATTATCTCATTTTTTCTCATTTCAATTGCCATCAAGTCTTTCTCTATAACAGTTATATCAACAAAGTTTGGACTTTCAATCAAAGTTTTTTACTTCATACCTTCCGTTCCATTTTCTAATCAATTTAATAATTCTGTGGTTCTTTTTATTTTCCATTGTTTTACCAAAACCAGCATTATTCATCAGTTTATAGAGGTTTTTCTTAAAATTATTTTTTGAAGTAACCCTTGATTTTGTGTTGAAGTCAATGTATAACTTAAACCAAGCAGCTTGTTTGAATTTCAAAACACGATGTATTTCATTGAGAATCATTCCATTTGCCAGATATTATTTTGAATTCTCATGATGTATAAAATACTTTTCTCTTGCAAAAGGAGTTGTCATCAATCTGGGTATTTTTGAATTTGGAGGTTTCCGATGTTCCAGAGCTAACGGTAAATATTTGTGTGAATCATGTAAATGTTCGGGATATGACAAGTCTACTTCTGAAATATAACTCTTGAATGATTCATCTAATATTTTGGTTACATCAAAATTTTAAAAATTTTCCATCCATTGAAATCCTTTATAGGGGAGATACTGACACATTGCATGACCATAGAGATTATTCACATCATAGTACATAATGTATTTGGCTGTTGTGAAGAATCATAGTCGAGCATATATTTATTATAAGTCTCAGAATAACGATTGGATGTCTGAGATATACCCCCTCGAATATCCTTTTCCAAAAATAATAAAATTTCAACATCTTGTATGGTTTCCAACTCACATTTTGTGTATTTCATCATACAGCTCCAATTATAACCAGGTGATGTATGAAAATGAGCAGGATCCAATTTATAAGTCATGTGACATTTATCACGAAAATTTTTGAAAACCACACTCTATAACATTATGTCAGTTTTCATGTAGAGATCGCTGTACTTCCCCAAATTATTTCATTTTAAATAAACTCCAAACATGTTGTGCATGTTCATAGTCTTCCACACTTATACATACATCATTTAATTTACTGTAAAACTGCTCGATACTCGGTAGCTGTTTCCAACTTCTCTACAATGGTGATGTAATCATAGGAAAATACTGCTTTTCGAGTCAATAATTCAATTACATCGGTATGTAAATACTGAAATTCGTTTTCCAAAATATGGAACTGGTCTTCAGCTAGAGTGAAAACGAGCGCACCCAGATAGGCTCCCAAGAAACGAAATGAATCAATGAATCTGAATTTGATGTCTGTATTTTCATCATACTTGGTGACTGAAATATATTTTCCTTTATTCATTGCCAATAGTCGTCCATTCTTTGCCAAAGACCTGATTATTAAATGACAATCATACCCAGAGAAATTGTGAAACACCACCGGAACCACAAAGGTTTTTTGTACAATAAGTTGCACTGCGCATGCGCAAAACCCCAGAAATCCCCATTGGAATAATTATGATCTCTTGTGATCTTATCATTGTCTCTAAGAGGTTTTTCACAAATATGACAATTTTCGGTGGCATCAATCAAATTAATTTCTTCATTCATGGGTATAATTTTTTTGATTTCTGGCTGAATGAGTGGAGCTTTTATCCTCCATTTGTTTTGAGAACCACTTCATACAATCAAATCCTCGATAACCTTTGAAATGGGATAGAGAGTCATCATAGGAACATTTTACATAATAACCTGCACTATAAGCAACATGTTTCTGATAACGAGATGAAATCAAGTATTTTCTCTCTTGGAATGGCAGAAGTAATGATTCATAATCAGTGTAAATAACAAATGGAATTTTTTCCTTAGAAACATAATTTCTGAACTGTATAGATTTTTGTTTTGAAAAAGAAATTTCACATTCATTCTTCATTTTGACACATTCAACACTGTGTGCATTCACTTTTTCTTGGCTAGTGCAATAATTCGAACAACGATCATAAAGAAAAGCTCGTGATATTTTTTTGATAGTTGAGATGACAATGATCTAGAGAGATTCTTTATCCAACAGCAATGATATGTAATTTCATTTTCATCCTCATCATCAGTTTTCGAAGGTTCATATTCTTTTGCCTTTACATGATACTCATTTTGAATTAGTAGTGAATTGACATGCCTATCCATTTTATCATTAGTCAAACGAACTGGTACTATATCAAATTCTGATTTTTTTCTCATTTCCAAAGTGTACACATTAATAGAGATATTGTTGAGCTTTTCAAATCACGTTATTTTGTTCAACTCCATAGGCATCTCAATATGCTTCAAATTCAAAACTTGTGAGAAATGTGGGTATGAAGAAGTCCTATTTGTATTTTTCCCAGAATGAATTGGATACAAAGCACTGACAATTGACCATGCGAAACAGGCATTGTAATTATTCTCAATATTGATACATGCCTTCTTTTTGGCAATTTAATGTCGAAGTTCAATGAAAGATGAACCATTTCCTATTTCAAAGTTATTGATATTAATTTCCAAATTGACTTTACCCCTTAAAGCCCAACCACCATCCCGCTCCTGAAATTCAGATAATTTATTGAAAATTATCTCTTTGATATGTTGTTGAAACCAATTTTTCAATTCAATTTCATGGTCAATAACAGCATTTTTCGAATGAAAATATTTGAATTCTCTCATGATCAATATCATTACCAATATATTCCTTACAAAAAACAGAATTTACTTTCACAGGTCCTAATTTTTTCAAAATACGAGTAATTATATTTTTGAAAAGAAAATATGCATCTTCAAAAAATTGTTCAACATCTATGTGTTTCAATTTTATAATAACTGCGGTTCGAATGCGTCTTGCAAAAGAGGATTGAGTATTTCCCCATTCCACTCTTTCACTTCTTTTCTCTTTTAATGATTCACCACCACCACCACCCACATGTTCATTAAACATTTTTTTGACTAACATTCGAAAGCATTTCAAGTGAGATAAATCTGTTTGCAATTTCACAAAAGTGCCGTGAGTCACATCTAAATTTAAAATAGCTCTATTGATCAATCTAATATGTTTATTGGCTGATTTAATCCAATGTTTTCAATGAAATGATGATTTCAAATGAAATTTTTTGGCCACTATGTTCCCGAAAAACCAGTCCGTATTTCCTTGGTATGAATTTGGATAAATTTTTCTTTATTACTGCTGTGCATCGTTGTGGAAAAAAACACTTTTTTCTTCCAAATGTATGAGGTTTCCCCATACTTGCTGTTTACAATTTTCATATCATGTATGATTTGCGGTTTGTTCTTTGGTAAATATGATAATTTGACAAATTCTTTCAATTCTGCAAGAGTACAGTCATTAATTTCAGAAATATCCATCTGTAAAATAAAACTATTTGGACACAAGTCTCTAAATCATAAAAAATCTACTTACATTTTTGTTTCACGACGACGTTGTTGTTTGTGAAAATGTGTTTGAAAATTTTTGGTAACTTCTAAGTCAATTCTCTTAGTATTTAGCAAACACAGTGTGACTACAGCGTGCTGCGCTGATGATAAACTAAGTGATAGTGATTCGAGTAGATGATTTTCTGGTGTTTATGATATAAATATGAAGGCTATCTACATGTCATAGGAAGAAACTTTCTCTGGGAAGAAAACATCAACTAATATCTTAAACCAAATTTCCGTTAACTCTTTCTTATCACAGGACACAACTTTCTGTTCTGATGAAAGTATATATTTTTTAGAATACTTTTCATCGTATCTCTAATTCAATCTTAATAGTGATTTGGACTTGGCTGATATGCCTAAAAAAATTTCAATACCTATGAAGGTATTGAATTAAATAAAAGTAAAATCGGAAGTGATTGAAATTTCGTAAGTTGATTCATTTGTTTTACAAACTGAAATTCAATATCAATTTTGTCTTGAGATCTGAACCATCTCAACCCTCAAAATAATTGAAAAACAAATTGAACCTTCGTTCAAATCTACAAGATCTGGTATCACAACCATCAACATCAAAAAGATTGTAAGTTTCTCTAACACATGTTCTCAATTAACAATTTCCTGAAATTATTCATTTTTCCAGAAATTTTCGAGTACCTCCACAACCACTTCAAAATGGGTCACCAAATGATTCTTTGTGAGTTTTTAGTATATTTTCATTGTCAAATTGCTTACACAGAATCATTTCAGTTGTTCAGAAATGATGGAGATATCATTCACTCCACAACCACTTGATGGATCATATCTTAATCCTTTGTGAGTTGCTCAAAATATTTTTAGTACCACACTTCCATTGTGAATCATTTCAGTTGTCCAGAAAAAATGATGCCGATATCTTCTGCCCCACCCACATTGATACCCATTAATACACCTTATTCATCGATAATTGTGAAATGATAATTTGTTTTCACCGGTGGAGTCTCGAGTGGCATCGATCCCATTGCCAAGAAGTACCTGCGTTCTACTTCAGATGTAATGAAACGATGCAGATCAGTCCTCAATGAGTGATTTTCCAATTATTTTTTATCGAGAAGTATACAAGTTTTTCACTTTACAGATGATATGGAACAAGTTGGTGGAATATTTGGCGGTTGATGGAATGCGTTTCAGAAGGCGTATTGAAGAATCTGCAAAACTTTTCAATCCAATTTCAAATCAAATACATCGAGAACATATTTATGATTCGAAATTTTTGAATAAATATTTGTAGTGTGTTCAATTTTTCCATTCCAAATTTTAGCTGAGCTTTAAATCAATTGGATTGAGAAATTTCCCCCTAGCCTAGGGAAATTATGACGTCACTCTATGTAAAACCATCACGAATGCCTCAGATCTAGGGAAATGTCATGATGCTCACACACAAATTTGCTGCTGTACGCCATGTTTTTGTCTTTAACGCTGGACGCTATATTATATTTTTTTCTTCCATGCTGGACGTCAAGTTTTTGTCTTTGTCGCTAACGTTTTTTTCTTTCATGATGCACACACCCTGTATGCACAATTATTATTGTTCTTATATCCAAATTGAGGTCCAAATTGAGGGTCCAACTCAAAGTCCAAATCGAGGTCCAAATCTAGGGCCCAAAACGAGGTCCGAATCGAGGGCCCAAAACAAGGACCCATACCGAAAACCTACACCCCAACCAAACTGTCGATTACCTGCATCTTGATTACTTGGCTAGCTTCTCCTGATGATGCCAACTTGGTTAACGAAAATGCTGCTCAGTGTCCTTCTGTTGGATCGCACGTTAAAACGTCAGGCTCTTGTTGCCATTCTTTTCTTTCGTAAACGACTCCCTGTGAAATTTTTCTGTTATGTTCACCTACATTTGGTCTCTTCTTGGTCAACTTATCCTGATGATACCAACTTGGTTAAGGAAGATGCTGCTCAGTGACCTTCTGACATGTTGGAGCGTATGTTAAAACGTTAGGCCCTCGTTAACGTTCTTTTCTTTCTGAAACGCTGTATCTTGAGGCACCCTGTATAATTTTTCATTTATTGATGTATTTTGGGGCACCCTTTATATTTCACTCAATGTCCGCCACCATGTTTGTTTTCTTTAATCTAATTTTCCATTCATCATTATTATTATAACACTTTCACGCTTCCAATATTTTCATCTATACTTATAATTCAACCACGCTGTTATCTTTCAACTGAATCTCTCCGTTACTCATTCCATTCTTGTTGGCATCAATTACGTCAAACCATCCTCTCCCTCTTACCACACATTTCCCTCTGCACGCATGGTAGCTTCTGTTTCTTCGACTGAATGATGACAACAGTGGAGGAGTGGGGGTCGTCTATACCGACGCCTTTCCTACTCAATTATTGTTAGAGGAATTGGCTCCAATGAATTATACCGTTATTTAGAATTTAGGATTTTGGGTGTTATTCCATCTATGTACATTATATTGGAATGTATTCAAACTTTAGATAGATAGATTTTCAGTTTCCCCAAAAATCTTTTATGTAAGATGATTTGGTGGTTTTAATGGGCCATTTTGAGAAAATTATTAATAAATACGGTCCGTGTTGGTAGTTACGATGATCCGTGTTAAAAGATCCATTGGTCAATATGGTCCGTTGTTGATGGTTATGAAAATTCATGATGGAAGATTCATTGGTTGGGATGGTCTAAGTTTTTAGTTACACGAACAAAAATTTGTCAGAAATCAATCATTTTTTCGTGATGTCAGCATGAATCTTATACCTGAAGCAAAGTGTTATGGTTCAATTATACAAGTTCTCAACAATATTTTAAAGAATATAAAAATATTCCATTGTTGGCTGAAGATCACAGAAAATTTGATGAAAAAGTAATCTCCGATAAATCCTGGATATACATCGACATAAATTCACGGTTGATTTCCCCGTAGAGAAACAAAAAAATGGCCACTCAAAAGAATGAGCAATTTGTCATTAGAATCAGCCAAAAATCATATATTCCTCAAGAAGATGATGCCTGGATGAAATATTCAGAAGGATGTGATACAAACATACTAGTGCACTAGGAAAAATCTAAATGAATCCAACGAATATCATAGATCAGGTTAGGTCAGGTCAAAAGATAGTGGGTCAATATTCGACTCTCCACCGCGACCCGCAAAAGTTTATTGTGGCCCACGCTAATTCAAACTCGACCGACTTGACGAAGCTGATTAGTTTGTGTGGTGAGTGATTTTTCAGGTCAGATGGTGAGAGTGTGGTTCTACCAAACTCTGACCGCTGGTCTACGGCGAAAAAGGCACAAAGTACATGCTCTGCTGTTTTATCATATTCCATCAACTGATGAATCACTCACTACATGGGAATTGAAAACATTCTTCGATTTCTGTCAGAAAATCGGTGTATAGTTGTCCGAACTTGAATAATCAGAGAAAAAAGTCTCCATTGAAAATCGCATTATTGAAAAGTATGTGTCGAATATGGCAAATGAAAATTTGCAAGAACTTAACGCTGAAGAACATAGGTCATGGAATATTGAGATCTATTCCATACGCGACGCAATATTTCCTCTGTTGTTGTATGGAGTACATAAACGTATGTTGAAACAAAATAAGTTTGAGCATAATTATGATGTTCCATTATATAATAAGAAGCCCAAATCAATTTTTCCGGCCGATTGGAATGTAATTGTTCATTTCGTTTTCGATTTCTGTACATTTGATTTAGTTTAATTTGATTCAATTCATTAATGGGTAACACCCAATTAGTACAACAAATTTCACAACAAATCATATGAATACCGACATAATCATATCTAATTCACTTATTTGATGTAAAACTAACTTATAGATAAAAAAGAAAATAACAAAAAATAACAGTGAGAAACTAAATCCACTGATATGAGAGAATAGAAATAAAGATCAACTGAGCGATGACGATTTGGAGATTCAAGAATTGGGGAAGGTCATGTGTATTTTCATTTGTAAT
>WOGR01005285.1:0-13937 GCA_015342045.1 Leptinotarsa lineolata | reverse complement strand
TTAGATTCGAGAGTAGAGAGGACATCATTCCACCAAGGACTCCAATAATCAGAACAACCATCTTGACGGAGTGGTCTGGATATAGTCTGCGGGGTTCAAAGAGAAAATCTCGATATTTAATCCGTTTTTCCTCCTCTTTTCGGACGATATTCGTCTCGCCAGCTGCTGAAAACTCCACGACAAATATCGTTTTGCTCTGGTGGTCGCGAAGGACTACATCAGGCTTATTAGCTTGTATCAGCCTGAGGGTGGGGAACGAATAATTCAAATAAATTCGGCACTTCTCGTTCCCCACAAGGGATTCAATATCCCCCGGAGCGTAGGGCAACAACGGTGTCTCGTCAATACCGTAAGAGTGCCGTAGATTGCAATAAAGCTCTCTTAGGGCCACGAATAAAAAATTTCGATGATATCTCACACACATTTTGTTCTATTTAAATTTGAAGATGGGAAGAGCTTAATGAAATACCTTACATGGAAAAATGGAAATATATCTGGAATATTACTGAATATACCAGATTGGTTTCTTACTGTCCATCTTGTCTTCAGTAATGACTACGCGAGCAGAATTTAAAATTTGAAAAACCTACTTCAAAACAGGAATATAAAAGAATATTAGCTCAATGTATCGCTTGCAATTACGCCATGAATAATAAATATTCTGGTGATATATTGCCAGGTTCAAAATTCGAATTATCATTGCTACGAGTTTTGTACAGCTCAGATAATTAAGTTTCATTGTTTTGTTAATATGAATATTTGAATAAATTACATTGGAAGGTACGTCGGGACCTGTTAAGTATTCAGTGACTCAGTTTTTATCCGCAACTGCATGTGATATATGAATCGTTGTTTATCATGAATTGATTCCTGAATATCTATAGAGGTCATCATTTGAATATGTTCAGAGAAACTGATTAGTTCACTGGAAATTTTATTTGAATATATTTAAATTTTCATTTCTATCTAGAGAATGCGGAGGGAGGGTTCTCAAAAGAAAATCGCCAGTAAAAAATTTAGCTGAAATGTTACATTTTTTAGGCCTTGGCTTGCGTTTTTCAGAGGACGCAATTTCATTTTTTCAATGTGTAGGGGAGGTGAGTAGAAGCTTAAGTTTAAGTTTGTGGGGTCGCCACCCTTGTCCCCCCGGCCTCCATCTTGAAAAAAGGGTGCAAAAGGTTTTCGCGCTATATCTCGTAAACTAGCAACACTACAATAGATTTAATTGAACATAAAATATAGCAAATTGAATTTTCTACAATTTTATTTACATTACTTTTTATCGTTAAGTGACCTACAAAAAAATTATAAACACAAATAAGTGAAAATTTTGTAACAAGTTTCCTTTAGAGGTTATTCCTTTTTTCCAGTTCATTTTACAATAAAATGACGTCACAGAAATTTTGTAGAGAATTTTACAACGAACACTATGAAGTTGTTCAGTTTCATTTATTTATCTAGGTTTTATAGCGCTCCAAACTTGACTAGATTCTCGAATGCTCATGGGGATACAATTAAAAAAACGTTAGGCTCACCTTTCTATCTATGTATTTTCTTATTCATACAATTTACTATTATCTTAACATTCCTAACATTTTGAACCTTCTCCCCACTACAAAACTTAGAACCCCAAGCAGGTAGAAAAGGCCCAAGTAGTTGTTTGTGGACAAATGAACATCTGCCTGCTATTACAGTTATTATTATGATTTATCCTAGGTGGCACAGCTGTCGATTCCCCTCAACTCATTCTTACAATTGCAGTGTATAATATGGGCAAAGTAGAATTTATAACAATTTTGCAGAAGCATCCTAAGTTAGCTAGTGGAACAACATCATTTGTCAGTGAGAAAGTCGAGCCATCTTTACTCAGTGTTGTTGACGAATGTTTTTTTTTCTCTTCATATGGCGGAAATAAAGACGATTCTCCCTCCTCCCTCCTCCCTCCTTCCAACACAAGATGCGGGCCGTTTCTACAATCTCTGAGTGTATCACCAGATTCAGTCATGGCTCGGCCAAAATTGTGATCCAGAAGATTTGGGCTGGAAAAGCCATGGAAAGTTTTCCAAGATGTCGGCCGGGGGAGAAGGGTGGCGACCATACAAACTTGAACTCAAGCCTCTACTAACCCCCCTACACATTAAAGAAATAGAATTGTGTTCTCTGAAAAACGCAACCCTAAATGTAACTCTTCAATGGATTAGGGGGTTCCCAAAAGAAAAATGCCAGTGAAAATGTCTGCGTTGTCAAATCCTAATTTGACTGGCTGAGAGCAAATCCCTCCACGTTGACTAAACATGTTCATCAATCGACAGCACACGTAAATTCGTAACAAATTTAGAAATGATCATAATTTTTCCGAAATGTAACGCAATTATCTATCTACACAGGAAGTTACCACAACACTAGCTTGTTTATACATAACTAACTATAAACCTAATATTTCCACAATGTTTATATTTTAAAATGTGTTAAACAAATGGTGATGCAACTTATCGTGATATTTTCGTTTGTTTCCCAATGAACGAACAATGAAACAACATACGTTAAGTAATTGATCTAAAGTTAAGTAGGTACGTAACAAATAAGCGGTGACTAATTCTAATAAACAATAGAGATGCCTCGATGTATGTTGAAAGTGGAAATAAAGAGTAGTCGCTATACAGTGCGGGCGTTAATAGTCCTCCCCCTTCATCAAAATGTACTCATTTCAGAGTACATTTTGATGAAAAAAACTCATAGTATTTTTTAGCCTCCAAAGGTTTATGATCTGAACAAACTTTTACATTTTGCACTCCATATATGAAGTAGTGAAACTTTTGACAACTGAACAAAATTGCTAGCAATTCTTTCTCAATCTGTGCATATTTGATTTTACTCCTTGTCATACTTCTACAGGTAAAAGCTACTGATTGTCCGTTTTGAAGTAAACATGACTCATTACCATCGTTTGATGAATCCGTTTCAATTTCAATGGGCAATCGTGGGTCAAAGTATGCAAGTACAGGAGCTTTTGGTAACAAGTGTTTAAGTTGTGATAACTATTCCTCGTGGTCTCTAACCCAGTCCCATTCAACGTCTTGTCTTGTAAGGTTCCGTAGTGAAGCAGTAGCTTTGGACATATTTGGCACAAATTTCGATAAAAACTCGGCCATGTCAAGCAATCTTAACAAATCTGATTTATTTCTAGGTTTTGGCATATCACTAATGGCATTTACATATGACTGGCATGGTTTGACAGCAACCTGTCCAACAAATTTCACCTCTTTTGATTTCAATTGAATTTTGGATTTATTAAATTCGAAATTGTATTTTAACGCTCTATCTGATCCTTTTTGTACTATGCTATCATGTTCTGCCTCTATTTCTCCTGCTATAATCAAATCATCAAAACACCTTCAATATCTGCAAAGAGTTCAAACATTTTCTTCTGACAAACTTCAGGTGCTGAGTTTATACCGAATGGAAGACCACAAAACTGGTAGCAACCAAAGGGTGTACCAAACGTACCTTAGACGATCGATCATCAATTTTTATCTGAAAATAACCATCTACCATGTTTAAGACTGTGAAAACAGATTTGTTTGCGAGTTTGCTAGCAATTTCGTCAGCTGTCGGAATTAAAAAATGCTCACGTTGTATATTATCATTCAACATCTTAGGATCAAGACATAACCTCAAATTTTCATTTCTTTTCTCTACAATATCTAATGGATTCAGCCATTCAGTAGGTCCCTCAACTTTTCTGATTATACCTTGACTCTGAAGGTCATCTAACTTGTGCTTAACTCGGCCATGAAGTGCTTGAGGTATACGTCTAGCTGATTGAACATGTGGTACACTATTATTTTTAAATTATTCTATGTTCATTCGGAAAACAACCTAAACCTGAAAAAACTTACGGATATAACTTACCTATATTATGAACACTGTTAAAAGTCAGTGTGCAACTGTCAATTCTCCTAATTAGGTTCAGTGCTGGACATCCTTTCAATCCTAGCAAGGGCATCTGATTGATACTATCTACCACTACTAACGATAAATATTCACATATATCTTTTACCCTACATTTCATGGAGATTTCTCCTACAGGTCTGATTTTAAAATCAGGGATGCCATATGATATTAATGTCAATTTTACTTGCGTCAACTGCGCAAGAGGGCCTATTTTCTCTAATACTCAAAGGAAGCACACTCACCTCAGCTCCAGTATCTAGTTTGAAGTCGATTTCTTCGTGGAATTACAGGTGTATAATAATAACTCGTCTTTATTATTTTCCACATACAGTACATCTATACTAAAAAATGTTTTTAAAAAGGTGGAAAATAAAGAGCGAAGTTCATTTTCTTCATCAAGAATATTTTCTTCCACTATGGCTTTTGATTACAGTTGACATTTACTGCAAATATACATGAATAATAGTCCTAGTGAGATTTTAAATCAAGAAATCTGCCCTTCTTGAGCAAATTGGAGGTGGCTCCTTTTGAAATTGACACGCTGTAGCTGCAACAATGTCATAAACGTTCAATAACTCAATTATCTCTGAATCGATCTATCAATTATTCACCAGGTTGCATGAACGACATGTTTCCCATTCTCGAGAGACACCCTATCACTGCACGAGTTTCCTCCGCATTCACGTTTCATGGCACAATCTCGGCATAATTCGATTATTAATAACAGTGAGGGAATGGGAAAGATTCCAATTATTCGCGGCGAATGTTACAGAAACTTCAAGTGGCACTGATTGGCATGTGATGCAAACTGTGTCAGGGTAACCTGATGCCCTCTAACCTAACGCGAAATCGATAAATAGGCGATACTGGACGAGGAAGTTCAAATGTAGTTTCTATGAATAGAGCAGATTTTTCTGAAAGGTGCTCCTCAACGTAGTACTTGAAGCAAGCACAGTATCTTTCCTCAACGTTGCAGCCAGTCTGAGTTCGGGAGGTATGCAGTTCCTCGTGTTGGTATCTTCGAGCTCAATATTATTCTTCACTTTGTCTGGGAGCTCATCAAATGGAGCAGACGACATTCGAAAACAACTGAAGAGCTGTATGAAGGCTATTTTCCGGGTTTTTTGGTCGTGGTCTGCAGGTTTTTACGCCTGACGTTTCGTCTACTACTGCAGTAGACATTTACAAAGGCGTTGTGGTAACGGTCTCAATACCCGAGTTAAATCTCGGGTTCTTGTTCCTATCGTCTCCACTCCATCAACTACTGATTCAGTACTGGTCGCTCTATTTATATTGTTCTTCATTGTATTACTTGCTTGTGTTTGTGTACCTCTCAGGTGAGGAAGCCAGCTTTTAGTAATATTCATTGTCTCCTCTTTTCTATTGAAATTATCCCTATGTTTCTGGATCTCTATTGCCTATCTATATATTCTTGGGTAGTAGTTTTGGGTATTGTCGAGTATTACTGTGTCTTCGAATGAGATGATGTGGGTACCTTCTTCGTTGAGAACATGGCCAAAAAATCTGGAAAATAGCCTTGAAAGTTTACATTCTTCAACTGAAGAACTGTTTTCATCCCGTCTAAGTGGTAAAGCGTGGCAAAAACTCCTGCTTCATCGCGTTTTTGTTTGATTGGAAATATCCAAAACATTCTTGATTGTTGGCGTTTGTTTAGCTGAAGTTTGTGTTGATGGCAAAGAAGGTATAAGGCAAGAACTCGCGTGCTTCAAGGACCCAGGAGCTGAAAAGGGTTCCGTTAAAAATGGGCGGTAGGTAGGAGTGATAAACGCTCCCGTATAGGAGCGAGAGACGTGAAACTCCTCATGTGAAAGAGTACTTATGGAGGTACAGGAGCGCATTGGGGCCATATATTTTCATTATTTATTCCTTGGAAATCCCGACTTCAACTCGAAATTCAGTCGCAATTTCGAAATTTCGTGTTCAAACTCAAAATTTCGACCCCAATATCGAGATTTAAAGATTTTGAGATTGAAGTCGAGAATTCGAGATTCAATTTTAAATTTACAAAAAAATTAATGAAAAATTGTGTCGGGTTTAGGGCCGGACTTGGAAGTCTGGAAGCCCTGGGGCAACGAAGGAGGGAAGGCTCCTAAATTTTTCGCTATAAAAAAGTTGTTCGAAACTAACACTCCAACACATATATAAGAAAAAGGGAACACGATGGGCCTCTTAATCGAAATTAATCTTGAAATTTAGATTTCTGCAACTCAGTAGAATTCAATGTAGTATAAAACTTTCAACAAAAGATCCAGACACGTTATTACAAAAAAAATGTTTTTGAGTAGAAGTAGAACTTCATACTGCATGGAAATAGATGTCATAAAATTGAACACTTCATTGGGAGATATTAGTGATTGTGTTTATTTTTAAAAATATACCGAAATAGCTATTCATGATATGAGTGTTGAAAGTAAGGTTTTATTTTGTTAGTGAAAGAGTTTGCGGAACGAGCGTAGCGAGTTGCACACATATCAACACAACTATTTTCATGTTATCGCATTTGCTGTGAAATGGCCGTGTAAGGTGACGCCGAATCACCTGGTTACCAACAAACAGTATTGTTTACAGCTCACGCGTTTTATTCAAATTCACATATAAAGTTCTCGCTGGTGTTTAATGTCTTGCACAATGAAGAAAAATAGTAAGGAATTGTGTGTTTCTGACGATATTGAAGAGGCTGCAAAAGAGCTTCGATTGAATTGTTACCAAATAAATTGGTTCGGCAGTAAGACATCGCATATTCTAATTTTCTTAGCTGGTGTAGATTTAAAAACGACGAAGAAAATTTCAGCGAAACCGTCTTTTAGCCTATCTGAAAGAGAAATCAAAAATATGGAGGTCGTCAACTTTGTGGAGCAAGTTTTCAATGATAAACTCGAGTGCGCTCGTTGAAATGGTGTTAATATAAGCAAATATTATTTTAAAGTAATAGCATTCTTTACACGGAAAAATTAAAGATATAGGCCCAAAAAATCAAAACTCTTACGTTTGAATAAGTCCAGAAGTTTATAAATGAGGTGCCAGATGAAAAATATTTAATGATAAAAGTTACTATTATTTTCGGAATATATGGATGGACAAATGGACAATATATGGATGGATAAATCATTGATTGCTCAAATTCAAATACAAAAACAAAAATAGGTCATTCTTTTTACATTGTTGGAAAAAACATTGACTATTTTAATAAATACGTTGCATCACGCCCTTCTAGTATAAATCATCAACGTTTTTTTTGAATACTCAAATTAAAAATGCAGTGCCAACCCAGTTGGTATAAACACGTTTGGGAAAATGCCTTCTACCATTACCGAGTATCTGAATTTCCAGGAACCAAAGAAATATATAGGTCACTGTTTCAGAAGGTCTTCTGCTTCTTTGCTAGCAGAATCAGGAGCAAATATAACGGATATAAGGAAGCACGGGAGATGGAAGTCTACAACAGTAGTAGAGGATTACATCGATCAATCTCTTATAAAAAGGCTATTGCTGAGATAATAATCCCATTAGCTATCTCCAGCGTTGCAGCATCGTTCTCTTCATTTCAAGAATTAAATGTTGATGCCCGTGAAATTGTCAACTAAGCTGGTTCAAATATATTACAAGGCTCTTCAACATCGCAAGGTATTAATATCAGCAGTTGTTGTAATTGTACTTGTCATATTAATTTTAATAAATAATAATAATAATAATGTCATTGATGTATATAATGCATTTGTAACAGAATTTAATTGTATTTATATCTATATAGCGTGTTAAAAATACTTTTAACATCATCTTTTAGTACTCTCAACAACCATTAAAAATGTCACTTTTAATGACAGTCAAGCAAAAAAGCAATTTTCCCTCTTTCGATTCGTTTCAAAAACTATTGGAATCTACAACTCGGAATATTAAAAGTTAATGTCCCAATTCATCTCCCAGATAGTTTTAAAAATCTTCATACGCACGGTAGACAGACAGTTTTCACTTAAAAAATACTTCGGAATATCTTTTCGTTGAAAGCAACTATATGACTCTTAACTCGTCAAAAATAAAACATTCCCGCTAAGTTCGAAACATAATAAATGCGAATACTTTCTCTAATACTACTCGGCGAACAGAATATTCATTGACTGTTTTACAAGTCAAAAAGTTCTTACATATTTCTAACGGAATTGTTACTATGAAAATAAAAAAAAAACGTTACCTTTCACAGGATATTTGAGACACATATGTTATACAGTGTGGCCATTTTTTCAATGTGGCTTTGGATAGCCTTTTGAATTGTGACAGATAGCGAATCTGGATACACTGTCTAGAGATGGATAATCGAGAAAATCAAAGTGCAATAATATCAAGATTTCATAACTCAGGCAAAAAGCTGCCTTTTTCCAATTTTTTGGTCACGTTATATTTTCAGTAATAAATAATACAAAACTTTTTTTTCCTCAAGCAGCAAAGTATTAAATCGTATTCAAATAGCTGTTCCCCAGGCATGCAAAAGTGAGAAATGTAACAATTTTAAATACCAAATATTGTTGTGAGATTTGATATAACATAACAAATCTCAAAAAACTTCTCATAGTATACGGTAAATAACAAAAAAATTATACCCTCAACTCATTATTCACTAGATTTTTTTTAAATAAGCATCCAAAATTGCTTCTACTTTTGAATATCAATTTATGATGAAGCCCTTGCGTCCTAATCAATGCTATTATCGTTATGTTTCTCAACCCTAAGTTTACGCTGGTCGATCCCTATCCCCCGAAGCCCCGATACATTGAGGAGGGCACGCCAATATTATCAACCAATGACCACTCCCCACAACGTGGGGTAAGTGATCATTGGGTCCGAGAATCATGTGCCCTGAGTAAGCGCAGTGAGCCAAGGACGAGAGCCTTCTGCATTTCTCTGGCGAATTTTTCTCAACACCTCAGGTGGAATCTTGCTCAAATATAAATATAACTTACCAGCAAACACGATCTGCATGCACAATCGAACACTGAATACAGAAAAATTTATTAAAAGTGTAAAAATTTCACAAATGATAAAACTTGCGAAACATTAATCTAGCCTAAAATTATGTTCTATGCAAACTCGAACTATGAATTGGAAACGGAACGCACTTTATTATGGAAACGTGCAATGTCAAATAATAATATGAGTTCTAACATAAATAGTCGTTATTTGCAATTGTTGGAAACTCTCATGACTATATTATCCAATTTATTATCCTGTATGTCTATTCGGATAGTTCTTTATATATGCATATATTTTTTAAATCGCTGATAAGTTCGAACTTGAAAATTGTTGTAAATACCTGGTTTTCCTCCTGTGTTTGAGTTAAGTGATGTTAGTTTTGTGAAAATCACCTGGATCCGCCTTTGGAAATCTGGAACTCTGCTTGAAGAAACTTCATCGATTTTCTTTACTTAATGGATTGGCTCCTCCAGGTAGGTAGTATTAGATTTCGTTCTATTTTAATTGATTATCAATATTACTCATTTCTTACTCAAATTTCAAATATCTCCGGAACATAAAATCAGCGTGACTTCTCTCTTGATGCTTGGGAAGGAATTCTTTTGATGTAAAAAGTTGAATATTTCAATTTATATTTTTTATATTTAATTTATTTAATTCATACACTTTATTTCCATGTAGACAATATACATTGTATAGAATTAGTCAATGAAGGAAATAAAAATAAAGATAAAGACAGAGTATAAGAAACATACAAGTAGAAACATCACCTTAAAACTAAAATACCCTACTTATCTAGTCTGCTCATTCATTCAATGAATAAAAACATTGTTTAACTAAAAAACTCTTTAAATTTCTCTTGAACATCACATAATTATGTTCTTCCCTTGAATGATCGGACAGTTTGTCGAATATTTTTATTCCAATGTATTCTGGTGCAAATTCTTAGTCTTGCATATGGCACATGAAATCTATTTTTTGTTCTAGTGTCATGGTGATGAACATTTTTATTCATTTTGAAATGAGTTTTGTTTTTGAATCTGTAGCTACATATTTCAAATACATAAACTGATATAAGTGTCATGATGTGATCATTTTTGAAAATCTGTCTCCTTGAAACATTCGCAATACACTGAATAATGCGTTTCTGAGCAATGAATACGTTATGAGTCGTGAATGATTCACCCCAGGAGCAGATACTATACCTCAGTCTTGAATCAACTTGAGCATAATGAATGCTCATTAGTTGAGTGGTAGTTAAAACTGTCCGCAGATTCATAAATAGAAATTTCATTGAATTAAGCTTAGAAATTAGATGTTGGCAATGAGCATTCTAGTTGAAGTTTTCGTCAAGAAGAATACCCAGAAATTTAACACTTTTATCCGGTTTTGAATAATATGTACTTTGCTTGGTTACGAACTACTAATTGTCACAAGATCAAATTTCAAACTTTCATATTTCTCAAACTAGTTACCTTACAATTTTGGTACTTTCTAAATTTAGCTACATTTCTCTCTAATAAGTTCATTAATTTTGTATAACCCCACTTATGTCTAAATACTTGAATTTTGTCTAAGCATCATTTCATGTTCGTAACTAAGGAAGCAGTTCACAACGCTTCTTTCCAAAATTTCATCATTTCTAATCAATTTTATACAACAGATACAATATCATTTCAGATTATCATTATTGTACAAATCCTGATGTTGTGTTTATTATGAAATCATTAATTTTATATTGAACATTTGACATTTCCCGCGCTTTGTCAAACGATTTCCGCTTAGAGAAGTGTACTCCTACACATGTTTAGGGTGATCCAACTTTGTTCCTTCATTCATATCAAAATAACTTTATTTCTTCAAACATTTTTTTCCGGCCTTGATACAAAAATTCGACCTCGATATCGCAATAACTCAATAATTGTTTGACATTCTGACATTCCCACAGGTCATGGTTGTTTCTAATTTGAACCCCATACGATTACTCAATACACAAAAATAGCGACTTGGCACAACACCAATCGTATTCTGCTTGATAATTATGTAATAAAGTAGACAAATTCGTATTCGATTAATCCAAAATGAAAGTTATTCGTCAACACATCGTTTCACCGTGAGGCAATCGAGTTGGTACACAACCGTTTGTCAACGAAGGTATGTGAAACAACAGACTATCGAATCTTCTCTGCGAAAGATGCCATTGCAAAATTATTCGGTGATGCCTTAAAACAAGTATATTCACTTTCATATACGTATTTGAAAGTCGAATTTTTTTAAACCAACCTGTATCTGGTGGGATGTTTTTAAGCAGTGTTTTGTTTCAATTGAAGACACTCGAAAAGATAGGGATTTTAGGAATTACTCGTATACACCAACTGATGAGAATTATCCGGTCAATTTAGACACCAGAGGGTAAAAAAATTCTTACCCAGGTCAAAGTTGGTAGGATAGTACAAATCACCAACATAAATGGGATCTGAAAAATCCTCATCGATCCGATACTTGGAAAACAATTTACTCGGGTTTTTCGCGATTCTTAACAAAACAGTAATTTTTATCATAAAATTACTGTAGACAAAAATTGAAGGTCAGATAGTTATATATGAAAAAATTTCAATATTGAAATGATAACTTCTTATAGGAGGGTAAACCGCTTTGTTACGTAATGCGTTACAGTTCCAGTCTGTCTGGCTTCCCTTTCTCTCACGCCTACGGCAGCGGCAGGCAGGCTCTTCCTCACTCATTCTAACCAACAGCGCTAGCCGTATTTTGGAGAGGCTCTTCTTTCTTCTCCCTTTCGTATGACTCAGTGTTTAGTGTGCGATAGACATATACTGTTGACAGTGAGCAAGCATATGACCTCAAACCGCTATTGAAAGTGATTATAAAAGCTTCTATGAAACAGGCAGAAGGTGATCCACGGGACATTCAACTCGACAAGAAGTTCCACCAATGGCATTCGCTTTCTTCTTTCTACGTACGGAGCTCCTAAAAAAACTACCTACGTAGATAATATAGATATGCATATTTCGTTAAAAATACCAAAAGTGAAAAACAACTTCAATTAGCTTGTCTTCCTTCAACCTCAGTTGTTGCTCATCAATATCTTTTTCGGGTATATTATCAAGTTCAAGTGTGGCTTGGTTATCAGCTAGACCCAACAGACTGGGATTGGAAGTTGGTCAACGATACATTAGAACCAGTTCAAACTTTACTTCCACCTGCGCCGGAAAAACTGCTGAACACAATTTTTTGTAACTGCAAAAAAGGATGCACTGCTATATGTGGTTGTAAAAAAGTTGGACTGTTTTATTCTCTGGCCAGTCATGTTCCAATGTTGAATCACCAACAGTGGAGGATTCGTTTGATTCCAACGAGGGACATGCGATACATCGCTATTGACGCAATTCACTTGCACCCAGAATGAAGATAAAGATGAAGAACAAGAAGAAGAAGATTAAGAAGAAGAACATGAAGAAGAATTTGAAGGCTACGAATCAGAGGAATAAACTTCACCACTTTGTTGTAATTTACATTGTTCTTTTCCAGATAATTTTCGTTATTTCGCAATAGTTTCAAATTGAACAGAATCATAACTGACCCGTTAAATAGTCCTACTGGGGAAAATACGTTAAAAAAACGCGCTAAGTACACTATCACATAGTACACTATCACATAGCTTGGAAACGTGTGCATATTATGACGATTACAACTTTTACAAATTTTTGAATCGTTATATCTCAGAAACGGTGGCTCGTAGAAAAAATGTACAGATACATTTTTTATAGATAATTTCATGGTCTACATTTTTTGTCTGAAGTATTTTTATGATAAAACTAACCGTTTTGCTGAAAATCGCGAAAAACTCATTTTTTGACCTTCAACCTTGAATGAAATTTTTTCGTTACAGGGGAAAGATGGGAAACTTTCAAATTTCATTCACAATTATATTTTGAACAATCATCAATTATCAGCTTGTTGTAAATTTATATAGCTTCGAATGTATAAATTGACCGGACTATATATCGCTGAATACGTTTTACACCCTTGTGTTTATTAAAAAGTACTTTTTCACGTGGTTCTTCAACCACGAATTAACATACTTAATGTTAGAAACTACGAAAAAGCTACTGTGACAGCTAAACATGTAATATTTTTCGAAAATGAAGTTTGTGAATATGAAATCGTTAGGTGTAGTTTGTGAAATTTCAATTCTCGTTTCGGCAAATTTCAGCGACTAACTGGACTAACCGGAGCGCGATTCTGGAGAGCTGCCGTTGGTGGAAAGAGCCTTCAAGGACTCTGCTGTGCCGTATTAAAGGTGCGCAGCGCAGTCGCTCACGTTTTACATTATCACACAAGTCTAAATTATAAATGACATGTGTCTGTCTCCGAGTCTCCGAAAGGTCAAATATTCTATGAACGTTTTCACGCTGAAAAAGTAGTGCAACAGAAACTACGACTAATCCGATTGACATCAATAATAACAGGCCAAGTATCGATGTCTACAGGGTAGCGCGCTTTACCTAAATGTTTGCTGTAGTAAATCTGAGTTTGTCTATAAAAGATATCGCTCACAATTTGTTAACTGTTCAATGCGTGTCATATCATGAACGGTTTTGAAAATCTCTTTAAACAATCATATACCGCTTCTTCCCCTTTTCAACCGAAGTTTGATACTGATAATAATGACTTTCTCAATATATCAGGCTTCAGTGAAAACGAAGTATATGAGGCACTAAGGTCGCTTAAGCCTAAAAAGACCACTGGTCAAGATGGTATTCCAGCTTTCATACTAAAAGATTGTGCACTTGTGCTTGCTTGTTCTCTCTCTGTAATGTTTTTAAAAAATACCAAGGATCTGGAAATTCTCAAAAGTCGGTTCCATTTTCAAGAAAAGAGATATTTCCAATTATCGGCCTATCTCTATTATTTGCAACTTTGCAAAGGTTTTTGAGATTCTGCTGGAGCGAGTTATATGTCGTCATGTAAGATGC
>WOGR01005284.1:0-13938 GCA_015342045.1 Leptinotarsa lineolata | reverse complement strand
ATTTGAATGAATGGAGATCAGGGGATTCACTGACAAAAATGACCGCTAATTCTAAATTTCATGTATGTTTTCTCCGATGGTTGGTTAAACAATTCCCCTTTCTTCTCGCTCGCTGTCATCTTGAAAACACGACACTTTCTTCTGATGGTAGTGGCAGAATTATAATAGACTCATACCAGAGAACATGTCTTGATGTTTTCATTTTATACCCAATAGCAAACTGATCAATTGAAAACACTTTTCCCTCACCAGATCAAAAATACTGTCTCTCGACATGTTTTATGCTAACCAAGTAAGCAACATTAAGAGATAACTATTGATGGCCTCTCCGAAGGAAGTTCAGAAGATGTCGTGTTATATGTTTGAAGTGAAATTCAGCGCTTACCAGAGGCATCGAAAAGGTTTATTCGTGAAACCCGCAAAAAAGCAAAAATATTGCTACTTATATGAATAATTGAATTCGGAGAAAAGAAAGGAATGTTACCAAAGGATCAATAGATTTCATGACTTAATTTAAAATTCTCCTTATAATAAATTATCGAAGAATCCACTGCTTAAGATGATTAACGAAAAGAAAACTTCACTCAAGAAGTGTAGAAATTGGATCACCCCGACCGTGAGTAGGAATTTGCAAGTATCTACTCGTAATTCTACAGTACTAAACATATTTGGTCTGCTGAAAACTCACAAACCAAGTAAGTTGGTGCGACAACTGTATCAGCTATCGATTCCCCTGAGAATTAGATCGCCAAATGGTTTACGAAACAGTTCAAAATTTAATCGAATCCGCAACCTAGTTCAAGTATTGTTGATTTTCAGTACGACAAATGTTCATTTCGAAATTTGTGGGATTTAGTTATTTGTGTTTCAGATGCGGAAAAATATAAAGTATTGGAGAAAAATTTGTTTACTTGTTCCAGATATGAATAAAAAAACATCATTGGCGTAAATGAACTGATTTTTTTCATATAAAAATATACTGCAGGCATTGATAGAGACAAATTATAAAACAGGTATTTCCATTGTCAGTAATATACTTCAAGGGAACAGTATGAAATGTACTGTTCTTTGGGTTTATAACCTTCCACAATTTAGAAAAATAAAAGCTGAATAAATGAAGAATCTGCTGAAGTATAGTATAGGGCAAACTGAGAAGTTCAGTCGTCATTTCAATTTCTTCAAAGCATATCTTTCATGAAACAAATTCTACCCAGACAACCACCGATGTCTGTCACTATTTGAAATAATGTCATACGACAAGTTCTATTGAAATATCATGCCAATAATCGAACTATCAGGGCACGTTCACACATCCCTTGACATTCGAAAAGATTATTTTCGAGTGATTTACAGGAGCTGTGTTCTCTCAAAAAATGCAGCAGGGATGTTGGAACACTCCCAGGGAAAAATTGGAAAGGCAGGAGATGGACGTTCCACAACAGGAATCTTGCATAAAAACTCAATCACAAAATTCACATTGGTGATCAAAGGATATCATTGTAATGGAGCCTTTATTATAAGAGGCAACTATTTTTTGAATTTTATTCGTTCTATAAAACAATTGGAATTCACCAAAAATTTGAATTTCGTCACGTGACTAAAAACGCACAGCCCCTGGATGTGACGTCATACGGTATTTCGCCAGTCTTCATTTCATTTATGTTGAACTGTTTGTGTTTGCTAGTTCGAAGTTTCTGTTGTTTATCGTGATATGTTTGTCCCAATCTGTGGTTTTCACCGTATTCAGTCAATTCTACACAGTATTGTGTAAATTCGAACAAAGATGACCGACGATGGATTTACAAAAGGTTATTCCGATAATTTGCCAGTTGTTGATATGTTCATGGTAGCAGAATTTATTAAAGAAGCTGAACAGTTTTCTCTTGGTGAAGTACACGGCGTTAAAATAGACAAGTAAGTACAATTAATAATTTTTTATTGTGAGTTTAATCACTATGTATGTACCTCTGTAATGAAAAGTTAATATTCGTTTACTTATGTGAAGTGGTGTAAAAGCACATAATATATTTCATAGATACAATAGATACAATATGAAGTAATGCCATTGTTTTTGTATACCTACCTCAAAAGTATGGAAATGTATATATGTGCCACTTTATCATATCTAAATAGTATTTGCTAGATGTTGTTTCGCTAATAGATACATGAATACCTATTCTCACCTCCTGATCTTTATAATTTTCAGTTATTACATTCTATTCTAGGTCTGGAAGACAATCTTATGGGGATGCAGCTGTCGGATGGGTGCAGATTCGAAAGAAGAATAATATTCGTATGATCAAGGCTGAAATAACGCCAGAACATAATGTAAAGAATAAGCAATATGCAGTAAGCTGTGAAGTTGATGAACAATCTGAGGAAGTTATTAATGAACTTTGCCATGAATATTCACTTGGTGATATTTTTGTAATGAACTGAAATGAGACCGCATCCATTAACATGCGCGAAAGAATCTAAATCAGTTAATTATCGTGTACTGGGCCAAGATTCAATTGAGCTAAATTAGCCCAATTGAAGGAATACCGGCGATAGATAACGAGCTTGGCGGTGTCGTATGATAATCAATAAACTGTCACCAAAATTGTTCCGACAATAATTAACGATGTCATAAATTTGAGCTGAACAAATGAATTTTTCGACGATATACGAGGCAACTGACAGTTATGATCGCAAGTGTCCTGCTGATTAAGTCGATAGTTCTTACTATGGAAGCGATATCAAAACAACATCAGATTCATTCCAGTACCAGTCGTGAAATCGAAAAGTCTTGTTAGTGGGCGAATTATATAATCATTCTTGTGCTAGCTTTGAAGTCGAAACGTCTCCATGGTGGAAGTTTACGAAAAATATATTCATCTCAGTGCAAATTATTGGGATGTGACTATGTCTGTTTGCCAAAGTTGAAGTTCGAATTTCGTCAATATCGAAAATCCCAATGTGTTAAAATTAGGTAAAGTGGCGTTTTTGTTGGTCAGAATAGAGATCGTAGAGGTTGGTGTTAAAATTTGCATTTTGTATTTAGGTAATTGAACATTTTCTGTTAACCACTATATGTCGAAGGTTGATAGTATTTCTGTCCCTCATGATGAGGATATTTTGTGTATTCAGTATCAAGTTACCTCGTAATTATCAAAATATGAAAACGAACGTTGACTCGTGTTTCAGTTGGTTTATAACTCAACATCCAGTTAACCATAAAAACATCCCGCTTGTTCGGGAACAGCCGCTCGATTCCGAACAGGAATTTCAGTATTGTCACATACCCACGACGTTTCGAGATACCCACCCAACATCTCTTGTGTAATCACTCCCGCACTGTAGAGAGGGTAATAGAACGATCAGAAGGTATGAAGGTCGTCGTGTTTGAGCCATCGAACTAAATCGTGTCGACTCGGTGGCTTATACGCAACCTGTGTTGAGTGTCAGCGACACGAGCGCATAGGCGCACCTGATGACAAATGATGTCAGGTGTGTACGGTGATAACCTATTACAAATGGTATCACTATATGGGTTTGTGTTGAGAATATTCCCTTGGTTAACAATATAAACCACTGAAAATATAAATAATTATCACCCAGGTAACAAACAAACCTTACTACAAATAATATCAGGTATATGTCAAACGGTTTAGGTTCACTCTCTTGAGCACTCGCGCCAAATATCAAATGTTTTGGAAACCGGATTGAAAGAATCGCGCTATATGTAGGTAATTGCTGCGAATACCGTCTCGTGCTTTGATTGATCGCTGAACCACGGCGACTATTGACTTATGGTATCAATGACAGGTACGACAAGGATATATTAAGGTTGTGACAAAAATCAAAGTCTCAAGCAATGCCAGATAATAACGCGACACAATCGTTACCGACCCCTTGCGAAAAAAGTTTTATTTGCCAGACCTACTAGTCTACAACAGGCCCTTGAGATCGCCAAAAAGGGCGATATTTCAGTGAGTTTGAACTTCACCTCGAGACAAATACCAGAATGATGAGAAAAATGGATACAGGTACAGTTGTGTTACATACAAATGTGCAGAACAGGGATACAGGAATTTGCAGAATAACGGCGACATGACGCAAAATAATAAGGATTATCGAGTAGAAAGGAAATATGGGGCACGTGATCAAGGAAGACAAGAGAGGAATAACTCCGCGAGATGCGGGTTTTGTGACAAAATAGGGCACATGAAGACAGGACATAGGGCAGCTGAATGCCCGTTACAACAGAGATTGAATAACACCATCAGAAGGGCTAAACTGAAAATCGTTTCCCTGTGTTTCCGCGGCAGGATTAGGCATGAAAAAAGGTAGTAGTTAAGCGTCTTCATTTGCGTGCACGGATGTCGGCGTCCAAAATAATACCGTAACAGTAGAAGTTGACGGAATATAAGGAAAAGTATTGGTTGATACCGGAGCTCGCGAATATATTAGATGGCAAGGAAATTTATCGCGGTGAGGATTGCACCTCACGCCATGTACAAGGGATTTTGATTCCATACAAGGGATATACAAGAATGCAATTAAAATTTGGAAATATCCAAGTGATCGAAAATGGATATTCAGTTGTGCAAGTAGACGATTTCGCAACGAACATTCTATTAGGAATATTAGAAATGGATTTTCTGCAAGAGTACAGAGTTAAGATGTGCTGG
Organism: Leptinotarsa lineolata; assembly: GCA_015342045.1. NCBI lineage: Eukaryota > Metazoa > Arthropoda > Insecta > Coleoptera > Chrysomelidae > Leptinotarsa > Leptinotarsa lineolata. Next base: position 9,265 of record WOGR01005284.1, on the reverse strand, counting down.
AACACGAACACGAGGTTTCTTCCAAATCAAGAGGTTGTTTTAGAAAGCGAAACTTCGCGAGTTTTTTGGGGTCAGGGAGTCCAATGAGTTACAGGAGTAAATAAGTAGATTGAAAAAAAATTGCGTCGTATTTAAGAGTATTTGATAATTAGCGTGGAGAATATGAGAGAAATTTCCTAGGTGAATTCGGTGTCATCACCACTGAGTTCACCCGGCCGAGAAAGAAGTAATGAGCCTCCTCAACTCCTTGGAGCTAGAGTTTCCTCTACGTGTTTTTCCATGGGAACAAAAGTTATGAAAATGAGGGTTATGGAAACAAAGGTTATAAAAATGAAGATGATGAAAATAAAAGTTATGGTAATAAGGATTATAGAAACGTAGGGGTTATGTGAAACAGTGTTATAATAAGCCGTAGCGAATCAAGCTCGATGATAGAATACGAAAAAGGAAGTCATAAAACAGAACAAGAAACGTCTGGTGATGAGAGGACTTATCTAGGAGCAGATGGTCGAGGAAATAGGCGCAGTACTTTCCTGTATGCAGGGCCAGTCTAAAATCCCACTACATCTGTGTACCAGAGAGAACTTCGAATCGACTCAGTTTATGATTATGATACAAGTGGACATGGTGAGCATGGAGAGACGGGGAAGTTACCTATCACTGGGCGGAAGGACCTTGGGACAAATGGACTGGAGAGTACAAGCGGTACTTCTCTTGAGGCAGATCCCCGACATACTATTAGCTCATTTGAAAGTCCAGGAAAAATCCCAGTAGAGTTGAAGCACGAGTACGGTAATAATGAGATAGGAAACGAAACAATTGTATGTTCAAGGAGACCGTAATAAAACTATGTGGATGCAGAAATAGCGTCGGGATTGCAGAAATAGCGTCAGGACTGCAGAAAAGTTTGAAAACGAAGTTCAAAAAGAAAAATGAAAAAGAAACTCCTTGTAGCAGAACGAACAGGAGCGTAGTAGTGAAATCAAGTTGGAAAAATTATGAAAACAATTTAAGTGATATGAATGGATATTCAAATTGCACCCAGAAATCCGTAGAAGATAGTACGATGAAAATAAATCATAGAAAGGAAAATAACCTCGAGAATTGCGACTTTGAAATGTGCACGAATTTTGGAAGTCATGAGAACGGCACTGGGAATGCCGGCTTGACAGGTTGGCGCCAGATCTCTCCGAACGAAGAAGCGTAGCAGTGCCGGGAGAAGCTAACGATAGTATAAAGATACTAATAGAGTCAGCAAACCCATCAACGCAAGGATATCAGGACGTAGTGAGCCTCCGATAAGTAACGACCGCTACCATAACAGATGTGTCAAACAACCCTCAAGTAAGCAGATGAATCAGGCGCTTGCGAAAAAGCAACCATAGGCGCGTACGCATGGTTGAAAAGGCATATAATCGTTTCACCATGGGCAAAAGTAATATGCATAGCCTGTACTGAAAACGAATTGACATCAAAAGATGTGATCATGACGGATGAAGGGCGAATTACAGGATTGTTATCAACAAGAGCGGTGATTCGCAAGAATGAAGAAGTGCCTTTATTGATGGTGAATTTGTTGGACAAAGATTTCACGATACCCCGGAATCATAAAATCGCTAGGTTACACGGACCAATACTGAGGAGGGCCAGCCGGAAGGAAAAAATAATATAAAAAGAGGGGGCGTACAACAGAACCACGAAGACAAAATTTTAGACTTGTTAGGGTTGTGAAAAGACTTGAATCCCGATTAAGAAGAGCTACGAAAGCTAATAAAAGAATATATCGACGTATGTCATGTACCGTCTGAAAAATTGTCTTGTACGAATCTAGTAACGCATCGTATTATTACCTAAAATGTACCTTCTATTGCAAAGTTTACATATTATAGATGGAGAGATATCGGAATTACTAAGAGACGAAATCATCAGAAATTCATGCAGCCCGTCGAGTGTACCAGCCATTTCAGTAGAGAAGAAAACTCGACCGGGACAAGAAACTCAGTATAGATTATGTGTCGATTTTAGAGGATTGAACGGAGTGACGAAGACTGATTATTATTCGTTACCACATATACAGGACACGATAATTCAACTCAGCGGAACTAGAATATAGAGCGTGGACAATCTAGCGCAAGGATATTACCAGATGCACAAGGATGACATCGAGAAAACTGCGTTTTCCACACTTTACGGACAGTACGAATTCAAGAGACTGACAGGAACCGAGTGTTTGGTATACTTAGATGATATAATTATTTTCAGCGGCGATGATGTAGACGAGCTCCAGGAAATATTTAAACATGTGTTCGATAGAATGAGAGCAAGCAACCTGCAGTTCAGATCACAGAATGTAAGTTTTTGCAATCAGAAGTGAAATATTTGGGGCATATAATTTCAATGAGAGGAAGTCACGTCGACCCTGAGAAAACAATGGCGGTAGATAAGAATCTGCAACCTAAGAGCGTGAAGGAGATACGATTTTTCCTAGGACTGTGCGGTTTCTACCACCAATTTGTGTCTGATTTCGCAACCTTTGACGAAAAAGGAGTGGAGAGAAAATCAAGAAGTCGCTTTCCAAAAATTTGAAGAGGTATTAGTAAAATCTTCTGTTTTGAAGTACCCTGATTTCAGTAGGCCGTTCATATTGGTCACCGACGCTTCGGGTACCGCCATCAGCAAAATATTGTGTCAAGAATACGACAAATTTGAGCACTCGATATGGTCCGCGACTAGAACGTTGAATGCAGCAGAAACAAGATATTCTACCAACGGAAGAGATTGTTTGGCAGTAGTGTGGGCTGTTGAAAAATACCACTGTTACTTGGTAGGTCGCCATTTCACTGTGATAACTGATCACCGACCTTTATTGTATTTGCCTACTATAAAAAACCCCAACTCTAGATTAGCTAAATGGAGCATGAGTTTGTCAGAATAATACTTCACTGTTCACCACCGCCCTGGAAAAATTAATGCAAAAGCAGACGCACTATCGAGAATTGCCCTGACCAGTGAACCGCAACCTGGAAACAAGTTCGACGAACAGCACTGGACCTGTTATCCAGAAACCACTTGTCGTGAAACAAAACTGTTTGCTTTTGCTTCCCGAGTCCCAGTACAAACTCCGCCCACTGGGGTAAGGTCGCGAAAATTTTGGCATTCCGTGGATGTTCTAATGAGGTTTCACTTCAGTTTTGTAAATTCAGGTATGGGGTATCATCCTCTATGCGTTGAAGGAAATCGTTAACCGAAATAGCATTATTCTGGCTAGTTTAAAAACAGAGCAAAACGGCTGACTTTCTTAAAAATTGGTTTTCTTGTCATTCAGACAGTGAAATCGAGCTTTCCTCAAAAAAGCATCGATAGTACTCCGGAACAGCTTTCGTTTGATATCAGAACTAATTTTCTGGTGCGAGAAATGTAGATTGGGTGCAGATTTTCGTGCAAAACCCATTTCCCGGTGTCGAGTGGATTTTGGCCAAAGAGCTCGGACCTCGAAGGGTCAATTATCGCGAAGTTTTGGTGGTAAAAAAGTCCAGCTTCGCTACGGTTCAAGTAGTCAAGAGAAATCTGAGGAGATACGGGGCGTTCTTTTTTATTGGCACTGGCTGTGGATAGACCTACTGTTTTTTGCTAGACCCTTTCAGTCTCTTTTGTATGACGAACGTGTGCTGAAGTGTTTTTCCGAGCGAAAAATGATTGTGGAGAAATCCCATTGGAATTTATATAAAGTATCTGACGGAAGTGGTATCTTGTGTGGTAAACCGCATTAGTCGAAAAAAATAAATTCGAGATTCCGGCTTTTCTCAGAATCATTTAGGACTTATCTTTTTCGCCACATGGTTAGCTTCACGGTTCCTTTGTGCCCCGCCATTGTGTGAGCTGTACAGGGTGAATGATTGTTGTCGGGCTTTCCAGGATGAATTTTCAGCAAGAAATCCGACAAAGTAATCAGGTGAATCTATGCAAGTTCATTGATTTTTTTATATATTTTCCTTTATACTTCCTTTACAGGATCACTTTAGAAATTTTTGCTTTGTTCTTCTTGCTCTATTTTTAAATTTCTCTTCACAAGATCATTTCAGATATCATTACTTGATTTTTTTTACTTGTTTCGTGTTTTGAGATTTCTCTTACAGGGTCATTTTAAATATCGGTCGCAGAGCGACCGGTTTCCGGCATTTTCAGCCCGACTGCAAGTCGTATAGCCGATAGCAGCGGAAATTCCGATAGGGGGAAGTCTGCAGATCAGAGTGGAAATCCGGTTGGCCGAAGTATTTTAAATAGGTTTGGGGATTTAAACACGCCGAATAGCAGACGGATGGACATGGGAACTACCAAAAAAAAGAGACAAGAAATGTTGCAGAATCTACAGAAAAAACCACAGCGACAAGAAAAGATAAACAGACCCCAGAGCGCGCCCCAATCAGGGCTCCGCGCGATGATGAATTTGTCGGACAAAAACCCTATGCTGAGATCGGACGCCAAACCGGCTAGCCATTCAGTACTTTATGCGGAGAGATAGCAGAATGTCCGAGGAAACGTCGAATCGACAGGAGTGGCCGTTTCAAACCCGATCTTCTTATGAGAGAATCGCCAGACGGCAGGAGTACCTTTGAAAACGAGAGTTCTGCCTGAAAATCGAAAAGCTTTTCAAGCTGAAGAGATGGTGCCCACGTATGTGGAGACACCAAGGACAATAATGTACAGGGTGTATAGCCATCCTGTGCCACTTACAGAGATCCAGAGAACAAAGCCATTGTCAATACCGACGAGGAATAACTCATGCTCTGGAAACGGACAAGTCTTTCGAAACAAGGGATGTTTCGCAAGTGAAGAGAATTTGCCAGCAGGCGTTAAACGTACAAATGTGAAGGAAATGCAGGACGTTCTGCGCCAGGTGTCGAGATGCCCCCAAACGGCAACCCTTAGAGGTTCCTGGGTGGACAGGGGCGTTTTGCGCGCAGGAGCGCATTTAGTTTCGGAGGAGACCGAAAATGGCGCCCTGACGGAAGTATCAGGGGGTGGTGGTAGGCCAGGGGGTTACCCTGAAGGCGAGTGAGTCTTGTGGATGGCTTCATGGTGGGGCCAGTTACTACACCAAATTCTACAGTACATTGAGTTAGTCCAGGCAAACCACGAACCTCTCGTTGCATCCAGAAAGGAGCTGGACCCTGAAATCTCTGGGGCTCAGGTCTGAGAGGCCAAGAGGCCACTGCAACGGAAAATAAGGGTGTGCGGCGGGATCGGAGTGCCTCAACACGACGACCCCCCCAAAGTTTGTGAAGGACACACTTATGCGTAACATAAAGCAGATAGCCCAAATTCCACAGGGAGGACCGTTTATAATCCCCAAAATTATTTATGATTTGCAAGAGATTAGACAGTTACAATTAAAAGATACAGAGATTGCGAAAATCAAGAAACGAATAGAAAATGAAACGAATGAATCAGACTATTACCTGTTCGAAGACATTGTGTATGTGAAAAGAAAGTTGAACGAATGGAGGGACAAGATATATGCACCCCAAGCGATGAGGCATAATTCGTTAAGGCTATACCACGAACATCCATTTTCCGATCATACGGGACATGAAAAGACTTTTTACGCGATCAAGCGCGATTTTACATGGATAGGATTGAAAAAAGATGTGATTAATTGGTGCAATAACTGCCACGGTTGTCATCTGTACAATACACCTGTTCAAAAGCCGGTAGAGATGCAAGAGGTTTGCATCCCGAGAAGAATATTTGAGTTGACTGGCATTGACATAGTAGGCCCATCGAATTAGACTCGAAACGGAAACCGGTACATAATAACAATGATTGATCATTCCATACGGTACCCTATAGCGATACCGATGAGGAATATAACAGTCGAAACAGTAGCTCGCGTGTTTGTGGAAGAGATAGTGTTACAACACGGTGCTCCACATTTTTTGTAGTCTGACAGGGAGAGCCAATTCTCATCACAGATGTTTGAGTCGGTTCGCAAGTTATGAGGCATGAACAGGCTGGAGACAACCGCCTACCATCCAGCATCTAAGCTCTTGAGGGTATTCTCAAGCGTTTCCCTAGAAACCTCAAGTAGACGAACAACAATCAGATTGGGATAAACAATTATTTTCCGCGCTAGTAGCTATCCGAAACCAAGTACATAATGCCACCCGAGAAACTCCGCACTATTTGTTGTTTGGACGAGATATAGTTTTACCCTTTCACTTACTGACACAGCCTCCCAGGTTGAAGTACGATGATGACGATAATTTCATTTCGGAACTCACATTACGAATGCAAAAAACATACGAAATGGCTAGGATGTCTATAGAAAAATCCCTATTCCCCTGGCTAATACCACGAAGGGTGTTGGATTATATCCGATAAGTGTCAGTACAGGAATCTTCACTGAAGTATTTCCTACATATGCTGTTGACGATACAACTGCCGGAATCGATTTCAATTATTGAACGGGCACACTTGCAGACTAGTTTTGGGCTATTTGGCCTCTCATTAGTGCATGGTAGTGGCCATTATCAACATTGAGTCGATGATATTCCATAAGTGAAATTCGAATTCCTTACAGTATATAATCCTCAAACTAAGCTGAATCGAACAACATACAACATGTTTGTCACTGCCCCCCAGTGAACGAGGTATTAACCAACCGCATATCCTAAATTCGCCCAATTCCTTGTATAAAGAAAAAAAACTCTGTACAAATAGTCAGTGGGCATACTTGAAGACTGGCTGTAAATCAAATCATATGAAAGAACGTGGTAGTAGCCAGGGAAGTAGTTGTTTTCTGATAGGTGTCAGTCCATTAACCTACAGTGTAGAGAGTTTGAGACTGGCCTGAATAAATTGTTCTTTTATATGATTTGATTTATAGCCAGTCTTGAAGTATGCCAACTCACTATGTGTGAAGAGTTCACAGTTATATTTGGTTCTTTATGTTTTCTATTATTCTTTTCCCTAAGTTCATCAATGATATGCCACTCTCCTTGAAATTCAAACAATCTGAATGACTGTGACCATATATTGAACTCAATACTCGTTTGAGGGCTGTGGCAATAAGCAACTTTGAAAAAAATCAATGTAAATTAGCCAATGATGCTGTATTCGGGAAAACAATGGAAAATATTGGGTCTGTACTATTACGAACTATTCTATTCGAACGCAATTATTCGGTAATACTTGATGTTATATGGGGTACGTTCCAATACAGTTTTGTGATTTGAATTTTTCGTTTTTCCGTATCATTTGTTGCAATAAATACATCAATGTCATCCTTTTCACAAATGGGAACTAATTCTTGTCTCATATCTATAATCTCAAAAAAATCCCGACCACAATTTCAATGGTATGCATACATTGAAATTTCCTTTATCATCAATCGAAAGTTCATTATCTATTGGAAACTATCCTCCATTTTCTATTAGTTCAATTTCATTCTCGTTCAACGATAAATAATTCTTCAACGTGAAAACTAGGCCAACGTTCGGAACAGAATCTATAACGACACCATACAATTCGTACCTTAGTTCTCTAACTAAATGAGCTATGCCTTTATTTTTGAATTGTAGTTTAGTTGGCACTCAAAACTTGAGCGATTTCAAGCCACCTTACTTCACGACGTTTCGATTGTTAGTATCCACAATCATCTTCGGGTGATGACTGGACTAATTCTTACGAGAGTTGACTATTTATTGATCATTAGAGTACTTTCCCTCTCACCGCTTTACAGGTTTAGCGGAAGATAACTATTTTGCAAGAGTTGGCCATTTTTTCCTCAATTATGGATTTCCATATGTTGCGTATCTCTATGGTGGCTTGGATGAATACATTGTCTGACAGTATATATGAGGCTCCTTTGAATTTCCTCCTGAACCAGTGTATATATGCGGCTCCTTTGAATTTCCTCCTGAACCAGTGTTCCTTATTGTGTATGATCTCAGCTCAGGATCATACAAAGAAAGCTATCCGAAGACGGGGACTTAGAAGATAGAACGGATAGAATGGAATTACTAGGATACTGTGTAACAAACTGCTATTTCCAAATAAAGGACGAGTTCTTCACAAAAGATGAGGAACTGTCAATGAGATCGCTACTTTCATCAGTTAGAGCCAACATATATATGTAGTGATTTAAAACTCTGGCAATTGAAGAAGCTCACAAGAAACCCCGAGTCTGGTTGAGATACGTTGACGACACCTTCTGGACTAGACGCCTTCCTGGAGCACATCAACGGCGTAAGACCTTCCATCACTTTCAAAATGAAGAAGGAAGTCCACAAAGAATTGCCTTTCTCAAACGTATTAATGAAGAGAACCGACACTAAGTGGAAAACATCTGTATACCAAAAATCCACTCACAAGGGACAGTATCTGAACCGTGAATCCAACCACCATCAATCGTCCAGGAGAGGAATCATCAAGACTCTAGTAGATCGTGCTTTCCAGCTCTGTAATATGAAGGAAGGCCTGGAGAAAGAACTAGGCATCATCACAAACGATCTTCAACGAAATGGGTACTCCAAAGTGATGGTGGAACAGACTTCTGCTAGAAGATAGCAAGAACCTCGCAAGGAAGAGAAGCCGTCACAACCAGTGCTTGCACTTCCTCACATCAGAGGATTATTCAAAAGGATGAGAAGAATTGGGTCCAAATACAACATCAGAACCTGCTTCAGATCTGCAAACACTATCCGTAGCAGCCTTATGAAAACCAGGCCTCTGAACACGGACAACGATTCCAAGAATTGAATTTACCGGATACCCTGCTAGTGCGGAAAATCCTATATTGGTGAAACTAAGAGGCCATTGAAAGTCCGCATTGCCGAGCACAAGAAACACACACAGCTAGGGGAAACCAGGAAATCAGGAATAGCAGAGCATGTTTTGACTCATCAACATAACATCGAGCGGTCCCAAGCTGAGATCATACACAAGGAGGAACACTGGTTCAGGAAGAAATTCAGAGAAGCCGCATATATGCTGTCCAACAACGTATCCAGCCAAGCTAGCGTAGAAATAGGCAACATATGGAAACCCATAATCGAGGAAGAAATGGCCAACTTCCGCCAAACGGTCATCTCTCGTTAATCTGGTGAAGCGTCGAGAGGGAAGAGGGGATGAGTGGAAGTACTCAAGTGACCCATAAATATTTAACTCTCGGAGAAATCAGTCCAGTCAACATCCGAAGACGATTGGGGATACTACCAATCGAAACGTCATGAAGTAACGTGGCTCGAAATCGTTTAATATTTTT
>WOGR01005283.1:0-13938 GCA_015342045.1 Leptinotarsa lineolata | reverse complement strand
GAAGGCTGTTTTTGTTAATTTGGTATGATTATTGATAATATTCCAATGTCTTTCAATGCTGTGTTTCACTAGATTTATCGGTATGTTACTAAAAAGTGATATAACATCCAAACTTATAATTTTAAAATTTTTGTTGTATAGTGAAAGTTGGATTATGATTTGGTTTTTTATAATATTCACCATCATCCAAGAGTTCATGAGATGATTATTCATATTGAGTTTTTAACATGATTACTGTGGTATTGCCCTTATCAGAATTGGTTATTATCAATTCTGGATGATTTTTGATAAATTTTTTAAATTTATCAAAAATATAAGAAAAATAACAACTTGTTTTTGGTTTTTGAAAATGATTTGTGATGATGTTTGTTATTTGTGCTCTAAATATATCTTGTTTATTTTGATTTACATTCGATATTAAATTTTCTATATCAGCTAATAATTTTGTGACTTTTGCATCATTTGTATCAGGTAGAACACTGAATTTGTGGCCTAAAGATAGAAAAGCTAGAATATCTTCAGGAATATAACAATTTTTTAAATTTTCAAGCCAATTATTATTCAAAACTATTCTCTCATTTCATTTTTGATTGAGTTGAATTTATTTATGTTGCGTTATCTTATGAGGAAAACTTGACTATTATATCTAATTTGCTGTCTATGTTTGAAATCTGCCCAAATATTCATTAACAATTCGTTGACAATTTTTTTCATCCAAAAACCGGTTCTTCAACAATATTCATGAAAAATTTGGCAATATATCAATATGGTTCAGAAACTGATCATATTAATAGTCACACACCAAAGTCGTGGAACAGAGAAATCATCAAGTGTGATGCATTTTGAATAAATAGAAATTATATTATGCAAGTGAGCGTTTATTGTGAGGCATTCACTGAACACTTCATGAAACCACAAGACGTATTTCACTATACAAAAACTGTCTCAAGCTTTCTCCTTTGAAAAGGACAGACTCGGACGTGGCTCACCAGACAATTTATAATTTGAGCAAATCAATTGAAAACAAAAAGGAAACATTTCCATTGTTGAGAAGATCAGGAGTATATAGATTGACTTGTGATTCCTTCTCAAAATTTAATATTGGTCAAACAGGGAGAACTGTTTCCCGAAGAATAAAAGAACATAAGAGTTGTGCCTCAGATACAAAAACCAATTTCACATTTGTAAACCATCTTTTGACAGAGGGGCATGAGTTAAACTACGACTATGAAGTATTATATTTGGAAGAGAAAGATTCAAAACTCAATATTTTGGATTATTTCTTCTATTCTGAATCTATTTTCTGATGTGGGAATTGAAAATTCATTCAATACATTTCCATTTGATAAGTTAGTAAAATTTTCTTTCATGATGTTTAAAGATTTCAATTAGTTTTCACCTCAACTCGGGTAAAGTTATTAATTATTACCAAGGTAACAGGTCACATGATTCAAATTGTTATTATATCAAGATTGAACTGAGTAGGATTCAGCCAGTATGAAAATGTTCGAGAAAGCTATTATATAGCGAAACTTGTGTTGCGGTTTTGTATACTGTTTAGTGAAAATCTTTCAATAAAGTGTTACTTGAATTAGTGTCAGCCAATTTTCTTCAAGAATTTGTAATAATTCATATGTATTTCAGTTGATTGACATTCGGTCGTTGACGTAGTAGCTAGTAACTAATAAATAACTCCGTAATTAGCTGAAACCAAAAAACCCATTGCCAAGAAGATAAATTATAAAGTGAGAAGCAAGTCTCTGAAATATTATTTTTAGTGAAAAACAATCAGTTGAATTTCAGTAATCTGCCATTGAAGAAAATGCTTTGTATTATTATTTGGCAAGAGACTATTGAACTATGAAAGTTCGTCACATTTTAGAAAGGGGCGAAGTGAAAGGAGCAATAAAACTGATTATCTTCAAAATTATTCCTAAAATATTTGAAACTCCTGAACTTCTCAACAGCAAATACCGAATTTGTTATGAAATTTCAAAAAATATTTGACTTTTCAGAATTTAGTCAGAGATTGCACGCAAATGGGGCAAATTGTAAATACTCTATAAATGACAATAAATATAGAAATTTTCAAAGTGAATTTTGAATTGCGTTTCACTACTAGCTTCATCAGTTATTGGACATCAAACTATCCAACAATAAGCTTCGTATTTAAATTGAAAGGGGTATATTTTTGAAAGAGATTATTTTTTGGGAAAGGAAGGCTCTGGCTTCCTACTTCTCCATATCTACAAAAAATGTGGGAATCTTTCAAAAAAAGAAAGGAAGCAATCAATTTCAAAAAAGTAACTCTATATAAAGATGTTCAGATCATACAAAGAAGTAACTTCCAAACACCAACTGGAGGGAAAGCCCTCTCGAAACAGCTACTTTCATATAAACACTGAATCACATGAAAGAAAAATACTTTCGAAACAAATACTTTTATATGAACGCTGAATTATATTCCCAACATCCGTTATAGAATTGAATCACATATCATTCACAGGATTTCTACACATAATAGTAAATGAAAGAGTAAAATTTTTACCTCTTGCATTGGTTAATTTTCGAATTAGTGATAACAATATACTCAAGTGGAAAAATCGTATCGAGGGGGCGATCTTCCCATATTGGTAATTTGAGCTACCCAAGCACTTCGTACATAGCACACCTTTGGAGCCATGCACATCTTCACGACTCTTCTCCATTATCTCCCACTGACTAGTGATGGGAAGAAAAAGAAGAAAAATATATTTTCAGATGGTTCAAAGGAAATCAAGTACTCCATCAGTCATCAGTATAACGAATAGAAGCGAACGTATTAGCGGTACGGGATTTTTGTCGGTGACACTTTCTTTGAGCATGTATATTTCTGATGGTCTGATTTTTTGATCATTAACATGTTCATTCATAGATGATGGCGAAAAGAATCGAGCACAAGAATTTGATCAAGATGAAGAGAGCGATTTCCTACAGACAGTTAGTATAACGATTCATCAGGAAACGATTAGGATAGCGATAAAATCGATAACAAATAAAGTAATCTGCTACTTTCTGAAAAGTTCTGAATTCCAATATTTTTCTTTTTTTCAATACCTTAATTTCAGATCATGTTATTTTCATTCAATGTACTATTATTTAATTTCTTTACCACTTTCGCAACCTCCCAATCTCACACCCACCGCGGGTGCGTCAGCTGACGCTTGGTTCACTTCAGTGTCAGTGTCACATCACTGTCAAGTTTTACTTCCACCTATTTCTGGAGCACACGGTTCAAATCTACTCTTCTAATGACCTGAGTCCATGGCTAGGTCGTTCTCTTAATATGACCTCATTCAAAAAACTTGAAGTTATGCTGGGTTTCACCTCCAAGTTATGACTTTGCTAAGAACGCTGTGTAGTTAAAAAGGAAATTTGAATATAACTGATTTTTTTCTCCACCAGAAAGGAATAGAAGACCATAAGAAAATCATAGTCTCAATCATTTTGATCGACATATTCTATGTTCTGTGATACTCACGACTTACCTCTGAGAGGCAAAGACCAACATGAAGTTGTTTTCAAGACCATAACTAACTCAAAATTGTCTGATGACCCATTATTGAGAGAACATATAGAAACCAGGGCCAAAAATGCCTTACATACTTCACCTAGAGTTTGAAATAAAATAATGAGTCTATGCGGGGATGTCATTGAAGACAATATTATAGCTCACGTCAAAAACACAAGCGCCTATAGTATTCTGTCAGATGAGAGCTCTGACACATCAGTTATAGAAGAAAATTTCCTTTGGTGTTAGATTTTTTTATGGAGAAAAGATGGTGATTTGCTAAAAATTTTTAGGATTTTATGAATTGACCGCCATGAATACAGAATGTATAGTATTTTCCATATATGATTTCATTGTTACCCTAGGTCTTGATCCAGGAAAGTGCGTATGAAATGGGTATCATGGATACCCATTTCATACGCAGAAAAGGATAGTAGTGTTCCCAAAATTTCACAGCAATAATAAACAAAAGCGCTGTGTTTTCACTGCTCTGACCACAAACTGAAGTCAATCGTGCACGACTCAAACCAATTATCAGTAATTCAAAATACAGTTTGCAATAAAAGCAATAATTTTTTTCGAGAATCGCCCCTTTGTTCAGCTATACCAAATATGCCAATGTTTTATAAAAGCGGTTGGTCCCAAAAATGCAAAACTATTTTTGTTTTCAAGGATAACATCCAATATAATGTACAAGTGTCATGGCACTTTCAACACTGTCTAAATGCGGTTATCGTGCTACCAGAAAATCTGCTTTTCAATTGCATTTCCCAGCTATAAATTCTAAATATATTGTTGGTGTTTGCCTACTTGCAAACTATTCCGCAATGCTTCGGTAGTGAACGCTATGCAGTAGAAAAGTTTAGACTTACTTCAATTTGCACACCATACTAAAAAAATCATTGACACCTTCAAAAAACACCATGAAAATGTAGACGTTCGAAACGAAAGTTTGAAGTCGAATAAATCGCCGATTATCTTGATATAAATTTCAGAAAAACAGATTTATCAATGATGTATTTGAAGTAGTACTCTTCTGAGAGCAATTTACTTACGTATTCACTACTCATATTGCATCCGCACGTAAAGCTTCAGATGCCTTATGAAGACTTTGTGAAAAAAATTGAAACTCCTCATTCAAATGGTTTTTTTTGGTGAAGCTGAACTGTGCTATAATACGTGAAGGCGAAAAAATGTGGCGCATAATAAACTGAAGGAATTATAGTTTATTGCGCTAGTTAAAGGAACACAGCTGTTTTATCCCACCATAAAACAAGTGCTTTTTATTTCACTTGCCCACCGTTCTGGAACATGCACTATTGAAAGATCATTCAGTACATTATGTTGAAACTTTGTTATGGTCAACAGTAGCGAAAAACGGGCTTGATGGCCTCTGAAGAATGTTCGATAGAGAGAGGGTTTTGGAAGCACAAAATGAATTTGAAAAGGAGACTTCAGCTAAATTCAGGCAACCAAGGCACTGTACCCCTTCGGAGTACAGTGCCCTGGTTGCCCTGCAGAAGTGATCAAGTAGTAAATGCGTGAAAAAATAGATTTTTTCATGCATAGGTGGGTGCCAAAATTTTTTTTTTCCATCTTCACCAACTTCTGAGAGGTCAACCCACACTGAGAATTTTCGGGCACCCAGTATACAGCAGACGTTCAACAACATCTGTTTTCGTGAACAAATTGGTTTTCTCATTCGTATGTGCATGTTTTTGATAATGTAGAAGTTATAATTTATATTCGCTGATAAATTTGTTTACAATTGCACCAGACCATTATTTGTCTGATATGGTAGATAATATTCTCATAACAACTCCCAACAACAGATGAATTTTCATTACTGATTTCTATTTCCAGTACCACTACCAAGACATATGTCTCTCGATATTTAGTTCTTTTCTTTATGCAGTGCCCTTTGGTGATATCTGAATTTTTCTCGAATAGCCTATGATGAACGTTTGTTTTCAGTCGAATTGTAAAATCGAACTACCATCTCTGACTAATGTTTTCCTATAAGCATAAACAAACTCACAATGAAAGTGTCTCTTGACGCTCGTTTCGCAAACCAAGTTTGCTCAATTATGCTCCCAATCGTTTCTCAAACTGAAATTGGAGAAAGTTGTATAACATAAGTATGTACTTACTTTGGTACAATATGAAAGCTTCATAACAATAACTGCCATAACAAACCTCAGTGACACCAGTAGCTCCAACAGTTCCACATTGAGATAGCGGTCCTCCCACACAGGAATAGCAGTCATATAAGCAAAATGCTGGAAATAAAAAATAATGGAATTCGAAAGTACCACCTGGGTTATTATTGTATTTGTACTTTTAATACATATTCAGTCAACTTAAACATTAACGATACACGTTTTTAATTCCGTTGTCTGGAGATATATGAATCCCAAAAATAAAGTTGAAATTGAAATGATTATATTTTTAGGAGATGGTAATTTCTGGGAAAAAAGTTTATGGCTTTCTACAAAAAAATTGGGGAATCTTCCAAAGAAAGACAAGAAGCAATCAATTTCAAAGAAGTAACTATATATAAAGATGTGTAGATCATGCAAATAAGTACCTTTCAGAAACAAACTGGAAGAAAAAGCCCTCCCGAAACAGCTACTTCCATAACTGAGTTACACGAAAGAAAAATACTTTCGAAACAAATAATTTCATATGAATTATACAAAAAACACTTTTCTCTGCTCAGTATGTATTCCAAACCTTCGTCATGGAATTGAATCATATATTATTCACAGGATTCCTAAACGAAATACTGAATGAAAAAGATAAAATTTCGCTCGCATGGAACACTGTCATCCTCACTGGTAGTTATACGATGTTTTGCCGTAAGACACTTGCCTTATCGGCTCTTCAGTAACAAATCCGGATAACATTTTAAGAAAAAACATTCATTTCATTCATAAAATTACGAATTCGAAGTTGAAATGTTTGGCAATTCACTTCAGTTGAAAAGTAGATGAAGGAAGCCCTATGAATACCAGGAGTGGACAGTAGAGACGTAAAAATATAATACAACTATGAAAACTTGGCATTACTACACGAGGCAATTTCATGCTGCTAATAACGTATTCAGTTAGATTGAAATAATATATTGGCTGAATCAAATTGGGTGCTCACCATTGGTATCACTATCACTATTGAAAAAAAAAACGTTCAAATTGGAAAATTAGTAGCATTTTTCGCGTTCACTAAGATGCAATAAAATGCAATTGAGTAACGTGTGAAATGGAAGAAATGCTATTTTTAAAATAAATGTTATGTATTTTTCCTAATAGAAAATTATATGTCATATCATATTACTGTTTTTTGTTAAGATCAAAAATGGATTATTTAGAGGTGAATGAAGAATGGAATTCGATTCGGATATTTTCAAAAAATAGTAATTAATTTGATCTCACTAGTGGTTTGAAATACACCTCTTCTTCATTACATTTTGTACCAATTGTTGAACTTTTCCTATACTTGCTGAATTCCCCGTTACTAATGCCTAAACGGCTGAGTCATTCTGCGAACTTTGAAGATTTTCACACTTGTTATTGTTATATTATGAAACCGACTACAAATATAAGCACTTCATTAGCTCTTTATCAGAATAATGATATTGCATAAAGTTCCCATGATTGGCTTCAAAATAGCCCAATACGTCAACTCACATAAAATTATTTTTCTAGCATTACTTCAAAATTTTTCGTACACTTTCGAACTATGCATAGCATAGGTACCTATCGTTGATATGACTCGATAAAGTATTTACAATACAGCATTATTCCTCAAATTATAACATAGTTCTTTAGTTCTCGTACCACGATCGTAATCATAGCAGGATTTTGTAAGCGGATAATTATGAGAGAGATATAATAGTTACTCAATTATTTGAATTTATTCATCATATTTTGAATTCTAATAATATGCTCAGAATCATATATTTCATATATGTTGAATACTAATGACTGTAACCGTTTTTGTTTGTATTTCTCTATACCTGTGTGTTCTAAATTGTGTTATCGTCTAGCCAATATCTTCATAAATGGAAAAAAAATCATTCCCGGAAAGATTGTGAGAAAAATATGGTTCGAATATATTTTTATCAATTGGAAACTCTTCACCTACATGAGAACACACGTACTGTTGAAATGACTATGACCACCGTATAGAAGTATACACTCTATACAGTGCTATGACTAAGTCTTTACGAAATGCACGTCGAGAAACAATATTTTTGTTCTGATGTGAGTGAAGGGTTTTTTTTTCACTCATTTAGCTTCAACCACAGAGAGTAATTAGCTGTATGACATTTAAGAATATGTATAATTGTTACAATGTTATAATGTCATTTAAATTTTGTTTAGTACATTTATTTCAATGAGGAAGTTTAATAATTGAGTATAATCTGATTTATCCCTCAATATAGTTTTCAAGTCATCTCCCAGATTATTACATGTATCCCATTATTGTTGCCAGTGTAATTTGAGGTTTTTTTTTCAATTCTGGTTTCATGTCTTGGTAAATACTTTTGGTTATTTGGTAGGTAGATCCATCATCGGTTGCTGCTTCGCTTGCTAATCTATCAGCTCAATCGTTGCTTTTCATTCCGATGTGAGATGGGCACCAGAGGAACTGAATATTTGAGTTTTTCCTCTGAGAAATGTCTAATTCGGACTTTATCTCAATTAGAATTGGGTAAGTTGGGTATAATTGTGAAAGTGACTGAATAGCGCCTAAAGAGTCTGAGACGATCATCCAATTTGATGTTGATTTTGTGTTTAGGTGTCGTAGGGCTTCGCCGATTGCTGTGAGCTCAGCAGTAAATATGGCGGAATTTAGCAAATGACTCAGTAGTTGTATATGTCGCACACACTCCACTTTCAGAATGGGGAGCGTCAGTGTATAGGTATGCACTGAAAATTTTCAAAATTTCTGATTGTTTCTAAAAAAAGTTTTTTGAATAATAATGGATGGTTTTCGGATTTCTTCAGATTGCTCAAATTCGAGATAACAGATGGGATATGTATGGAGGAGGGGTGTTGATTTCGGTAGGATAAATAAATTGTTTCAGGTAGGGTTGGATTCAGATCTGCAAGGATTATGTCAACCCGTTCGTAGGAAGGAAGACTTATCTGCTTTCTGTAATTGAATGTTATCTGGAATCTTTCTGCAAATAAATGTCGATGCACTGGATTATTTGGATAGGCTGATATTTTGCTGGCACATGACAATATTGGGTATTTTTGATGATCAGTTAGTGACGGTTTTCCGTATCCATAATTTGAGCTATCGATTGGGCTAGTACAGAATGCTTCAAAAGGGATTCGCAAAGCTAAATTATGGGTTATATCGAGCTCTTTCAGTGTGCTCTTTTAAGTTGAATTTCAATATACTATACTACCATAGTCCAGTTTGGAATGGATTTATGTTCTGTACATTGTCATGAGTGTTGGGAAGTCTGCTTCCCATGATGTGTGAGATATAAATTACATTAAATTGAGTCCTGAGTTATTTTGAATAGATGTTGTTCCATTTCAAATATATCACTGAATCGTCCGCGTGAAGCCTTGCCCTCAGTGAGGACCGACATGCGATCACTAATTTGTTTATAGCTACTAGAAAAACAGTTTCACTCAAGTTCGAGCCTTGTGGGATTCCGTTCTTTTTTTTCTAACTAGGTATTCATATGTTCGAACCTAAAAATATCGTTTTCTGATTGAATTTCCGATGAATTTCAAGATATTGCCATTGATGGACCATGTTTTGAACGTCTTCAATATACCATAACTCCACACTGTGTCAAATGAATTGAGGATATCGAAGAATACTGCGATGCATTTCTGTTAGCATGCCAAGGATTCGTGAATTTCTGATCCAGGACTCACAAGATTGTCAAGGGTGTTAACGAAAGCCGCTTACTATCAAATTTTGTTCACTTAGGAACAAAGTTAATCTTCTGTTAACTATCTTCTTCAACAGTTTACACATACTGCATGGTAATGAGATAGGTCTGTGGGCTTGTTTTAGGTATTTTCAATGAATTCATTATACGCTAGACTTTCCGATTCTGCATATCAATGTTTTTGTTATATTTTAATACAGTTTTTTATAAAATCAAGGCATATGATACTCTCAAAAATTAAACATGCTAAGCCAACCAGTGTCCTTCGATTAGTGTGAAAGAGGTTTCGTTCCATGAATCATTATCAGGCAATCTTATATCAGAGCTGGTAATGGGCCAATACTACATGGCAATAGTTAAAATACATAGAAAGAACTAGACTATCACACAGCTATAATGTCAAATCAAGAAGGAAAAAGGATAATCAGCAAGATCGCTTTCAATGATATATAGACTCTATTAAGTTTTAAACTGACTTGATTTTTACAGTGACAGTTCAACATATTCACTTGATTGACTTGATGTGATCCGTTGTTTCCGCTATATCACAAAATTCAATCTGCCTAAAAATTATATTGAAAATTTGTTAGATACAAAACGAGCGCTATTCCCAAAACCATCCAAAATTCTAATGTCATATATCAGTCCCAATAATTTAAATTTTCAGTTATTCTATGGCCCTCTTCAAGGCGTGATGAGTGACAATACGTTTTCTTGGTCTCGGCAAACTAATATGTGCCGCATGTTCTTTGAATATAGTTTTAATAGCTCGCTTAGTCTGAACGATATATTTTTTGTAACATTCATCACACCTCATTTCATATATACCCGACTTTTCATTGTCCAACATCTTGTTTTAGGGTTGCCTAGCATTTGTTCAAGTGAGCAAGAAGTTCTGAAGGCTATTTTCATGTTCAACTTTTTGAAAATGCGATCTAATCAGTTATTGCATCTCATTTCATATGGTAGGACAATGAACTTTCATTCAATGTCTTTCTGCAAAGTGAATATGTGAATCTCGTACACACATATGTTCATAAAACTACCTACCTGAACATATGAATGCATGCAAACCATTAAAATTGAGGCACCATTCGAAAAATATAGTATGGTAATCAAGTGGAAAATGTACATCAAATTGAAAATATGAAAAAAAACTCCTATTTTTAAAACCTGGTCATACATCAGTGAGGTTAATATCTGTTAAATTTGCAAGGATAAAATTATTTTGACCCTAATATCAAAATTTGGCTTTCTCTGTCTCAATGAACAAAATATTCGAATTTCAACACCAAGTTTTAACCTCCTGACTTGTAGAACGTTGGAGCAAATAAAAAAAATCAACCGACTATTGATGAAACTTGTTCAGGGGTTCCGATGAATCGAATAATACCAATTTGGTGAGTTCATACAATGAATCAAAAATGTCACGCAACTGATTATAGTCTGATATTCTACTAAAATGGCAAGTTCTTCGAATATGTAGAAAAACATTCAAATCAAATTTAACACATTCAATAAAATATCTAAAATTGAAGTTGCTAGGAATTCTTTACCTGAAAAATGCATGTAGAAGTCGCCGCTTTCACCTGATAATTTTATGAATTGATGACTTTCTGAGAGAGATTGAAGAGTTTTTGAAGAAAATACACGTATTATTTATGTAATAAATGCATTTGTATTGCACGTGTTTAGGTGTTCAATAAATCGATAGTGTTTTATTTTAAAGCAGGAAATATATCAAACATACTGACCTTTCTGACAAAAGAAAATAACCAGTAACAAATCCGGAACAACAGAACGTTTCATTTTCATTCTAAAACTATTGTCATAAACTTTTAAAAGTGAATGATAACCCCATATTGTTACTGATAAATATGAAAATATGTATTTAACGATAAGTTTGCTAATTACCTGACTAATTCTGTATTTGGGCGATAGTTTATCAGTGCACCAAGAATTATTCAGGATTAGGGTCTTTGCATGAAGGTTTGTATTATTTTCTGAAATATGATCGAATGAATGGAATATGCAAGTCACATATTCTAATTCAATTCTACTCCTCTGAATGATTCCTCATAATTCTCCACAGGGTTAATGCAAATTTCATAAAATTTTCTATAAACAAAGAATATTCCACCATACCGGGTGACCACGAGATAATCAGTTAATGACAGCATTCAATCATTTGTGAGGTAAGAAATCCAATATTTGGGATATGGGTATCATAGGTATCTTTGAGGTCGATAACTCCATCGAAAAAACAAATAAATATTTTTTTCGGTTTAACGTGAATAAATGTCATTTAAAACTCCTGACGATCCATCAAAAGTGTTAGATGAAACCCTGCATATTTTTTCAAACCATTCGAGAAAACATGAAAATTCTTTTTTCTTTCTTACTCAGAATTCGATATGGAGGGAATTTGGCGTGTTCTATGAAACTATTGTGAAGCAACAAGATGAAATGAGAAGAGTCGAAATTCATGCATTTTCATACTGCATATCAAAAATCTCTACAGAGGGTGCTATTTTTCAAACTATAATACAGCTGTTTTTTATGAAAACCCACGAATATACCATATATGGCATATATGTGAGTAAAAGTAATAAAAGCTGTTCAATTACATTCCGAGTCAATAGAAACATTTTTAAAAAGTGAGAATCTGAATCTATCCAAAATAATATTTCTTCGTGGGGCACTGGATTATCATTATAATTTTGCAAAAAACTAATCGCAATAACTCAGTCATCAATCATATAATTGATGAATTTCGATACTCACAAGCTTGAAACCGGTTTCATTTTGAGAATATCACTAGCTGTTATTTTCAGCACTTATTTTCAGGAGATACTAGTTTTTGGGGGAAAAAGGTTCTGACTTTCTAAATCTTCATTTTTTCACAGAAAAATGTGAAAAACTTTCAAACGAATGAGAAAAGCAATAGAGTTCAAACTGAACTCTTTACAAAGATGTTTAGATCATGTATATATTTTACGATATTTTTTCATTACACCTTATGTATGTTAGGAGTTCTGATACAAATATACGCCAGAATTTTGACCTGTGAAGATATTGTATGTTTATTTGAGGCAATTTTATGATTTGATTTTTTGTTATGAAATAAGGATTTTTTTACATTTGGTTGCTGTGTAAATTCCTTTTGAGGATTATCTTCTGGATTGGATAATGATGTGATCATATAAACGAGTGTCAGAAAGTTATTATTCCAACCAGGACTACGTATAAATGAAACAATCATTCCAACAAGTCTGAGAAGTTCAACAAATAATTCTGGAATCATTTTTCATTCTTATTTTCTCACCAAAACTCAAAGACGAATATCTCACTTTCATGATCGAAGAGAAATACATACATATCATCGATTTATATTTACCCGCGTCTGGAATGAGTGGTTTTAAAATATTTGGCACTACCTATCATCAATATCAGGGTGGTCCCAGAAGTACCCGGCCCAATAATGATAAACAAAAGGAAAAAAAAATTGTTCATTTTTCAACATAGCCTCCTTGCAGCTCTATACACTTTTCCCAGCGACGTTCAATGAGTTCGATACCGTTTTTATAATATGAACTGTCTTGCTCCTTGAAATAGTCATTAACTGCTGACATCACTTCTTTATTTTTGAAAAATCTCTGACCACTGAGCCATTTTTTTAAGTTTGGGAATAGAATCTGGCAAATGGGTCCATGAGGTAGCAATTTAAACTTCAATTCATTGATTTTGGTTCATTGTCTTGATGAAACGATAGTTTTTCTTAGCCAAATGAGGCCGTTTTCGCTAGATTTCGTTACTCAAATATTGCGATAAGGTCGCGTGATACTCGCCGTTGATAGTTTTACCTTTTTCAAGATAGTCAATGGGAAGTATTCCATGCGCATCCCAATAAACCAATGTCATGACCTTGCCAGCAGATGAAACGGTTTTTGCCCTCTTTGGAGCATGTTCTCTCTTTTGAATCCACTGTTTTGATTGTTCTTTTGTCTCGGATGTAAAGTGATGGACCCATGTTTCATCCATGGTTATGAAACGACGTAAGAATTCTGCTTTGTTGCTGTGAAACTTCACTAAACACTCACTTGAAACATCTGTTTTTGCTCGAGAATGTGCGAACGTGGCACCCACCCATCTGGCACACAGCTTTCTCATGTCTAAATTTTCAGATAACATACGATGTACCGCACTTTTTGAAATTCATACTCAGTTTGCTAGCTCGCGCACTTTCACTCTACGATTATTCAGTACCGCTTTGTGGATTTTCTCCATCCTTTCTGGAGTCGTCACCTCACTTGGTCTACCACTGCAATGCTCGTCTTGGCAGCTCGTACGGCCTCGTTTGAACTCTGCTACCCAATGTTTGTTTGAAGGTGAATGACAATGTTTCGTGGTGAATTTCAGCAGTTCGGACTTCTATTGTCTAAAATTTGTAAAATGATTTGAAATCCCT